>CAJQZJ010000087.1:120152-225250 GCA_907164525.1 Lophiomys imhausi
CTCAGCTATCAAAAACAAGGAAATCATACAATTTTCAACCAAATGAATGGAACTAGAAAAGCTCTTCATGAGTGAGCTATTTCAGACTCAGAAGATACACATGGCATATATTCACTTATAACTGGATTTTAGCCATATAGCATACAATAACCATCCTACGTTCAATAGACCCAAAAGAACAGGAACATGGACTTGGTTACCTGTTAGTGGGACAGCCCACCCTAGTGGAACTGCCATGCCTGCCTCCTGTGCAAGAAGAAGCTCTTAGACCTCATGTGACTAACAAACTGAGGGGGTCTGATATATGGAGACACCTTACACCAGAACGATGGGAGGGGTGCGAAAGTGAGTAAAAAGTGGGAGGGTGGGACCTGGAGGGGGTGAAGGGAGGGCTGTAATGGAGATGTAACTTGTAGTAAAAAAAATAAATTTTAAGAAAAAGTTATTCAGGGGTCCAAGATGGCAGCGGCCCCTCAAAATTACACCTGACTTCTCCTCAGAAACTTTAAAAGCGAGAAGGGCCTGGACAGATGTCCTACAAGCCCTGAGAGAACATAGGTGCCCAGCCAGACTACTATACCCAGCAAAACTCTCTATCAGCATAGATGGAGAAAACAAGATAATCCATGACAAAATCAAATTTAAAAAATATCTACCCACAACTCCAGCCCTACAGAAGATCCTAGAAGGAAAATTCCAACCCAGAGAAGATAACTACAATCAAGAAAACAGAGGAAATAGAAAACTCCACAGCAACTAAACCAAAAGAAACACAGGACGACCACCTATATCAAAATAATAGGAAATAACAACCCCTGGTCACTAATATCCATCAACATTAATGGACTCAACTCACCAATAAAAAGACACAGACTTACAGATTGGATCTGTAAACAAGACCCATCATTTTGCTGCATACAAGAAATACATCTCACTAACAAAGACAGACACTATCTCAGAGTAAAGGGCTGGAAAAAGGTTTTCCAAGCAAATGGACCCAGGAATCAAGCTGGAGTAGCCATCCTAATATCAAACAAAATAGACTTCCAACTGAAGTTAATAAAAAAAGACAGAGGAGGGGATTACATACTCATTAAAGGAAATATTCATCAAGAGGACGTCTCAATATTGAACATCTATGCCCCAAATACAAAGGCACCTACATTTGTAAAAGAAACATTTCTAAAACTTAAATTGCTCATCGATTCCCATACATTAGTAGTGGGAAACTTCAACACCCCACTCATAACAATGCACAGATCATCAATACAGAAGCCAAACAGAGAAATAATGAATCTAACAGAGCTCATGAACCAAATGGACCTAACAGATATCTGCAGAACGTTTCACCCAAACACAAAAGAATACACCTTCTTTTCAGGACCACACGGAATCTTCTCCAAAATCGACCATATAGTTGGACACAAAGCAAGCCTCAACAGATGCAAGAAAATCGAAATAACCCCTTGTATCTTATCATACCACCATGGAATAAAGCTGGACTTCAACAGCAAAACAATCAACAGAAAGCCTACACACACATGGAAATTGAACCACTCTTTACTGGATGAATACTGGGTCAGGGAAGAAATAAAGAAGGAAATCAAAGACTTCTTAAAATCCAACAAAAATGAAGGCACAACATACCTAAACATATGGGACCAATGAAAGCTGTGCTATGAGGAAAGTTCATAGCACGAAGTGCCTTCAAAAAGAAAATTGTGACAGCTATATTAGTGAATTAACAGCTAAACTGGGTGAATTGGGAAAAAAAGAAGCAAACACTCTCAAGAGGAGCAGAAGGCATGAAATCATCAAACTTAGGGCTGAAAGCAACAACTTAGAAACAAAAAGAATTATACAAAGAATCAATGAAACCAACAGTTGGTTCTTCAAGAACATCAACAAAATAGACAGACCCTTAGCAAAATTAACTAAAAGGCAGAGGAAAAAACCCAAATCAAGAAAATCAGAAATGAAAAGGGAGAAATAACAACCGACATTGAGGAAATCCAGAGAATATTTGGGTCCTACTTTAAAAATCTATACTCCACCAAATTTGAAAACTTAAGCGAAATGGACAATTTTCTTGATAGATTCCACCTACCGAAGCTAAATCAAGATCAGGTTAATGGAATAAACAGCCCTATAACCCCTAAGGAAATAGAAACAGTCATTAAAAACCTCCCAACCAAAAAAAGCCCAGGGCCAGATGGTTTTATCACAGAATTCTACCGGACCATCAAAGAGGAGCTAACACCAATACTCTTCACCTCTTTCAACAAATAGAGTCAGAAAGAACATTGCCAAATTCATTCTATGAGGCCACAGTCACCCTGATTCCTAAACCACACAAAGACCCAACAAAGAAAGAGAACTTCAGACCAATCTCCCTCATGAACATAGATGCAAAAATACTAATAAAATACTATTAAACCGAATTCAAGAACACATCAAAAGTATCATACACCTTGATCAAGTGGGCTTCATCCCAGGAATGCAGGGATGGTTTAACATATGGAAGTCTATCAACGTAATTCACCATATAAACAACATGAAAGAAAAACACTACATGACAATCTCGCTAGATGCAGAAAAAGCATTTGAAAAATCCAACACCCCTTCATGCTAAAAGTTATGGAGAGAACGGGCATACAAGGACCATACCTAGAAATAATAAAGGCAATATACAGCAAGCCAGTGGCCAACATCAAATTAAATGGAGAGAACTTGAAGCATTCCCTCTAAACTCAGGGACAAGACAATGATACCCACTTTCACCATATCTCTTCAATATAGTACTTGAAGTTCTTGCTAGAACAATAAAACAACTAAAGGAGATCAAGGGGATAAAAATTGGAAACTAAGAAGTCAAACTATCCCTTTTTGCAGACAATATGATAATATACATAAGCGACCGCAAAAATTCCACCAGAGAACTCTTACTGCTGATAAACACCTTCAGCAATGTGGCTGGATACAAAATTAATTAAAAAAAATCAGAATCCCTTCTTTATACCACAAACAAATGGGCTGAGAAAGAAATAAGGGAAACAACCCCCTTCACAATAGCCACAAACAATACAAAATACATGGGGGTAACTCTAACCAAGCAAGTAAAGGACCTGTACAACAAGAACTTCAATACCTTGAAGAAAGAAATTGAACAGGCCTTTAGAAGATGGAAAGATCTCCCATGCTCATGGATAGGTAGGATCAACATAATAAAAATGGCCATCCTACCAAAAGCAATATATATTCAATGCAATTCCTATCAAAATACCAACACAGTTCTTTGTAGACCTGGAAAGAGCTATTCTCAATTTCATATGGAACAACAAAAAACCCAGAATAGCTAAATCAATCCTGTACAATAAAAAAAAAAAAAAAAACAAAACCTTCTGGAAGTATCTCCATCCCAGATTTCAAGATCTTCTACAGAAAACAGTAGTAAAAACAGCATGGTACTGGTACAGAAACAGACCAGTAGCTCAATGGAATTGAGTTGAAGACCCAGACATGGACCTACACACCTATGGCCTCCTAATTTTTGACAAAGAAGCCAAAACGGCACAATGGAAGCAGGACAGCATCTTCAACAAATGGTGCTGGTCCAACTGGATGTCCATTTGTAAAAGAATGAAATTAGACCCATACTTATCACCTTGTACAAAACTTAAATGCAAGTGGATCAAAGACCTTAACATAAATCTACTTGAAGAAAAAGTGGGAAAAAACCCTCGAACTCTTTGGAACAGGTGACAACTTCCAGAACAGAACACCAACAGCTCAGGACCTGAGACCAACAATCAATAAATGGGACCTCATGAAACTGAAAAGCTTCTGTAAGGCAAAAGACACTGTCATTCGAACAAAACGGCAGCCTACAGACTGGGAAAAAATATTAACCAACCCCCCATCTGACAGAGGGCTAATATCCAAAATCTACAAAGAACTCAAGAAATTAAATGCCAAGAAACCAAATAATCCAATCAAAAAATGGGGAACAGCTAAACAGAGAATTCATAAAGGAGGAATCCCTAATGGCTGAGAGACACTTGAAGAAATGCTCAACATCCTTAGTCATCAGAGAAATGCAACTCAAGAGGACTCTGAGATTCCATCTCACACCTGTCAGAATGGCTAAGATCAAAAGCTCAAATGACAGCACATGCTGGCAAGGGTGTGGAGAAAGGGGAACCCTCCTCCATTGCTGGTGGGAGTGCAGGCTTGTGCAACCACTATGGAGGTCAGTCTGGCGATATCTTAGAGAACTTGGAATAGCTTTGCCTCAGGACCCAGCCATACCTCTTCTGGGTATACACCCAAATGACTCCTCACCAAATCATAAGGAAGTTTCCTCATCTATGTTCATAGCAGCCTTATTCATAATAGCTAGAATCTGGCAACAACTCAGATGTCCCTCAGCTGAAGAATGGATTAAAAAACTGTGGTACATCTACACAATGGAATATTACTCAACTATCAGGAACAAAGAAATTTTGCAATTTGCATCCAAATGGATGGAACTAGAGAAGCTCATCCTGAGTGAACTAACCCAAACTCAGAAGGATGCACATGGCATCTATTCACGTATAGTCAGATTTTAGCTATATAGTACAGGATATCTATACTACAACCAAAACACCAAAGGGAACATGGACACAGATTTTGTTTGTTTTTTTGTTTGTTTGTTTGTTTGTTTTTTAGTTTTCTCTCCCTGGCAATGAGACACTTTTCACTGGTGGTACTGCCTTGTAGGCCTCCATTGTATGTGGAGTCTCTTGATCCTCATATGACTTCTGAACTGGGACAAAGGACTGTTATGTAGGGATACTCCACTCCAGAGGAGTGGGATGAAAGGGTTAGGGGGTAGAGGGTGGGAGAGCAGGGCTGGGAAGGGGGGAAAGAGGACAATATGATGGAGATATAACCTGAAGCAACAAATAAATAAAATATTTTTAGAAAAGAGGAGAAATCATAAGAAAAATTAAAATAGCTTCTGATCTGAAAAAAATAAGTAACTCATACTCACCATTTGAAATGTTTTCTCTAATGATTTGCATTCTGATATTGTATATTTTCCTTTCCATTTCTATAAAGTTGTAAGAAATACAACTTACTGAAGAAAGGATTGGGAGGGTAAGTCAGCTCCAGTTTTCTTTCCTTTCTTATAGCTCTGTGAGGCACTGCCTCAGTGCCTGGGACCTGTCCATTATGTTGTCTCAGAATTTA
This sequence comes from Lophiomys imhausi, assembly GCA_907164525.1. Lineage (NCBI taxonomy): Eukaryota > Metazoa > Chordata > Mammalia > Rodentia > Muridae > Lophiomys > Lophiomys imhausi. Next base: position 125,388 of record CAJQZJ010000087.1, read on the forward strand.
GATCAAAGCTATTCCCATTTTGTCTTTTTGGGGGGGGGCAGGATAAGGCATTTCTATTTTTTTTATTACTTCAGGTTACATCTCCACCATAGTGTCCTCTTTCCACCCCTCCCAATCCCACTCTCACACCCTCTACCCCCTATCCCTTCCATCCCACTCCTATGGAGTGGAGTGTCCCTACATAACAGTCCCCCACCACAGTTCAACAGTCATATGAGGGCCAAGAGACTCTTCATACACTGGGTGCTACAAGGCAGCATCACTAGGGCAAAGTGTCTCATTGACGGGTAACAAAGTCTATGTTCCTGTTCCCTTTGGTGCATTCATAGTGTAGGGAGAGTTATTAGTGAGCAGTGTTTTTTTTCCACATATTTTGTTTGTTTGATGTTTTGCTCCACTATTTTGATTTGCTTATCTGGAATAATTTGTTCCTTGTGTTTTCTTGGGTGTGTATAACCTCTTCAGGTTGAGGTTTTCCATCTAGTGCCCTACACAGAGGGATATTTATCTCTCTCCACATATATATGTATGTTTGTATATAGATATAAAGTATAGATAAATTCTGCATAAATTTAGCATATTTACTACACCATGTTTCATATTGTAGGTAATGTTAACATGCCATAAGGCATGTCCCACTGTTATGGTATTCAAGACTACTGGGGCAAGATCCACAGACTTAATTTTGACTATAATTAGTCACGTTTCCTAAAACTCTTAGTAGGGTCACAGTCTCTAATCCAAATTAGAACCACATAGCCCAAATGTGGATGAAAGAAGGGCTTATACAAACCAAAACCACAAGAAGTCCTTCAATATCTGCACAAGCAAGTTACTGAAACCAAAGAGCTGTTCAGCTCTGCCAAAATTAAGCACTCAAGGTGAGCTTAAAATATTCCCTGACTATCTCCATTATCAGGTCATAGAAGCCAAAATTTACCAGTTATTCATATGATAAGAAGCAGGTGGCCATGACTGTACATGTCGAAATAGGGGTCAAGGAGTCAGGGTTGCTAGGAGCTTATCTTCTGAGAACTTGAGTCAGAGACAAATGACTATTAGGTATCAAAATGGATGCCTAGGACAAAGTGGGGTTTCTTTAGCCATCACATTCTACAATTGCTCCAGATCCTATGTGGTAGAAGTTAGGCTTTTTAGTGAAATTAGTAGGCAGTTCAGCTTAGCATAGATATTTGGATGGTGTCCTTTGAGAATGCCAAGATGGAAACAGGAAATGCCCTGTTGAAGGGGCATGGCTAAGAAACCATGAAAGTCTTGCAGACAAGTCAGTTGCCTTGGCAATGGGACTGCTGGGAAATGTTGAGAGACTTTGGACCCTCCACTGAGGATGGCGAGATAAGCTGATTTTTAAGCCAGAGACTCCATGTGGTCACCCCTCTTGCTCCTGCCCTACTGAAAACTCATGCTGGAGAAGCACATAGCAAGGTATACCATTAACCGAATTTACATAAAATCTACTGAGAAAGAGTTCTTTCAAGGAATCTGACTTGCGGCCCCAGATTGCCAAAAGGGCAAAGAGGTGAGTGAAGTTCAGAAGCTGCTTGGAGAGGCCTTCGACTGTGAGTTTGCCCAGGGCCAAGGAGATTGTAGAGGCAAGTTTCAGCTGATGAAAAAAGCTGACTTCAGTTTGGCGGTTGGAACAGACTGACTTTATAAATCGGCCACAATTGGGTGGTGGAAATAAACTGGTCTTACGAACTATCAAAGTAAGGCCCAACAGACTTTAAGTTTAAATTATACTACCTAATGGGACTGCCATAAACCAAGTCACTCTACATGGACATATTAATATCCTTTTAAGAAAGTTAAAATAGTGTTAGTTAAGTGTTTTTAGTAGGTATTAGAATGTTTTTAGATAGATATTAGAGTGTTCTTAAATAAATGATAGATTATAGGGTTTAGGTTATAGGATTTAGATATTTTACAGATGATTGATAAGTATTAATAAATATAAATGTGATTAAATAAAAATATTCTGTTACAGTCCTGTGAATCAAATCATTGATTCATGCTGAGATACAAGTTGGTACTGTGGCTGTGCAGCTTTTAACAAAACTGGTTGTGTTTTTAATATACCTTAGTAACCAATTTAAAATGGGTGAGTTGATCATAATGCCAAGGAGTTGCAAAAAAAAAAGGTCCATCTGTAGCAGTTAAAATGGTGGTAAGCTATGGGACTAAGAGAAAAGAAACTGGTAAAAATGAAAGGCCTCAGCATATTACTTTACCCAATCATCTATGGTTATTTTGTACCATGTTTAGGGTTTGTTTGGTTATATTAATACTTCATGTAAAATTCCAGACTTGTTGGAATAAAAGCAACATTTTTTCACTTAGGATACCAGAAAGAACCCCTTCCTTTAGGAATAAAAAAATAATCTTGTCACCACCAATTCTGTAAAAGTATTTCTGCTAGAGAATCCACTTGTTTTGCAACCTGTCATAGGAATTCTTTGAGTCTTTGTATATCTTGGTCTACTCTATAGGTTATGAGTATATATGCGAGTGTTCTTTATATGCAGGCAAGGGTTTTTTGGTTTTGGTTTTGGTTTTTTTATACTCCTGTCCAGGATACACATTTACCTAGGGAATGATATAGGCTAGTATACAGAGATTCCTAATTCTAGATGTTCAGCTGTTACTATCTCACAAGGCTAAATGTTGTTGTTTTATAAAAACTAAACTAAAATATCCCAGTCATTTTATTTTACCAATGAAGACTCAGGAACCAGATGTTGGGATGAAAACCTACTAGCTCAGAAAGACAAGAGAAAGCAGTCAGCTAATCTTCCTAGTCTACCAACATCCCAGTCAAAAGCCCTAAGCTAAAAAAGCCCAGAAAAACCTAGAAGAAGAAGCCTACAAGAAGAAACCCCTGAAGAAGAAATCCCAAAGGAAAAATAACTAGTCTGAAGGAAGAAGCACTCTCTGAAGTAGAGAGAACTCTGAAGGAGAAGAACCCCAAAGGAGAAAACTTACGAAGGAACTTTGAAGGTATGAACCCTGAAGAAACCTCTGAAAGAGCCTCTGAAGGAGTGAACCCAAATGGAACTCTCTGAGAAAGAGTTCTTTCAAGAAATCTGACTTGCGGCCCCAGATTGCCAAAAGTGGTAAGCTATGGGACTAAGAGAAAACCTTCTCCAAGCTGCCTTAAATACCCTTTCAGCTCAATGTCCCTCCTTTCTGTTTAATTCTTGTCAACTGGTTTCTTGCTCCTCCTCTTGACCTAGGGTTAACTTTATTTAATCCTGTTTACAGAAAGCTCTTGGATTAAAGGTGTGTGCTTATAGGTGAGCTACACCATAACCATGTAGGGAGTTAGATTAATTAAATTAGATTTAGAAAATATCTAGGGGTTTCTGATACAGTCTCTTAATTCAGGGTGTGAAGATCAACTTGGCTGTGAGCAATTAGCTTATCAGCTTGTGGAAAAATAAGGATGAAGTTTGGTGAAAACAGGAAACAAACAGGAGACTTAATGGACTGAAAAACAAGGTTGAAGCCAGGAAAAACAGGAAAGACTTAACGGACTAAGAAACAAAGTATTTGGTCTGGCATTGTTTTCAGCTGCTAAGTGGGTGGAGCCCAAATTAAGCTGAAACAGGTGGAACAAGGAGAGATCCAATTTAAGGATGGAGCCAGAGGGTCCCTCCCACCCCACCCCACCCACACCACCCCTGCCCCGTGTAGAGAACTCTGAGAGTCCTGCTGGAGAAAGTGCTGGTGGACTGATGGCCAGATCTCCCTGAGGCAGAAAGAAGCTGGTGAGCAGATAAAGCCTCAGCAAGACAGCAAAAGGCCAAGGACTAAACCCTGTGGCTCAGCTTTTGTGTAGAGGGGTTTGACCTGTCCAAACAGTGGCCTAAACAAAACTGTGGTCGGCTTTAAGGACTGAGGCAGAGTGGCAGAGTTGCTGATATGAAGGAAAGAAGCTGGCCTACAGATGGCTGGTGTCTCCCAGAGAGAAGAAAGCCTCAAGCCTTATTTAAGGTGAGACTGCGATAGCCAATTTACCCTGACGAGTCTACATCTGAGACATTCCAAAAAAAAGACTGTTAAGTGTGTTAAAGGGTCTACCACAGACACTGTTTTCCTGATGACTGAGGACCTGCCCCAGAGACTGTATCCTTCTAAAAGATTAGATAATTGTAATAGTTATCAATAGGTTTAGAGGTTAGGTTAAAGGAGTTATAGGAATTTATAGGGTTAATAGTTAAGAAATTGTTGGTATTTGTTATAAGTGAATATTGTTAATAAATAAATACTTAATAATAATTAAAAAGTTCGGTAACATAACCATTTATTTACAATAAACAGAAAATTCTTGGATTAAAGGTATGTGCTTATAGATGAGCCCCATCAAAACCATTTGTTTATAGTAAACAGAAAGCTCTAGGATTAAAGGCTAACTTAGCCCACAATAGAAACAGGTTTTTCAATATACAAAATTGGGTTTCACATTGTGATCAAATATTCTGCAACCAAATGTACAGGTCCACTGTGCACCTAAAGAGGCCTGAGAATACATTCTAATGTGTTCAGACTTATTGGTGTACATGTGAGCACTGTAGGATTGGTCAGTAATGGAAGCTGAGTCATTAGAAGTTGAAAAGATTAAACAAGTACCTGTTCCTTGGAGATGTCCTAGAATGAGCTGTTTCTTCTGGTCCAGAGTTTGAACTTTCTGGTGGGGTAGTAGTTGGGGTGATGGAGAGATACACCCCTATCCCTCTGTAGAAAGGAGGCCTAGGGTTTAGGCAAAGCCAGCAATCCTTTCCCAGGTTGGGAGGGTTTGGTTTTATCCAGTTGTGCAGGAACTTTAAAGTCTAATGGTTAGAGACATCATCAGAAGATGAACTATCCCATGTCCTTTCTGGACTGAGGTTGAGTCTGTTATCATAGTTCCTTGGTTGAGTGTGAAGGTTGATTTGTCACCATGGGTAGAATGTCCAAGGAGGGAGGACAGGGAAAGGAGACATCCTATTCTTTGCTTGAGGCAGCCAGCTTTTACCTAGACCTGTAGGGCTAGCTTGGTTGGTTGGCATCTTTCATATTGATAATTCTACAACATACTACATCTATGTTCTAATGCAAACCAGAAACCCCAAGTCAAGCCTTTAATTCAAGACTGTGCGCTCAATTCAATCTAGGTTATGACTCTTATAGTAAAGGGGTTATGTTTCCTGTAGACACATTCAAGGGGAGGGCATTCCACCTAAGGAACATGTGCAGGTCTACATACCTAATATTCCACTCTCAGATAAACTCAGCCTCACAGTCTGGGCAGTCAACAGTGCAGCATGCAGTGGGGATTATTGATGAGTCTGGGTACTCAGGTCATTTGCTGCAATGTCTGTAAGGACTTGAGAAAGGAGTAATCAAATGTTACAGTAGTCTGTGGTCTTTCCTTCAGAGGAATAAGTGGAGGTGGGCTGCAGAGCATTATTTCAAATGGTTTTAGCCTGTCCTAGTAGGAAGATCCCCTGATCCTAAAGAGAACCACAAGGAGCAGCTCAGCCCCTCACTTGCCAGTTTGTGCCCAGAATTTAGTTGTTATTTCTTAGAATCCTTGTTGGCTCTTTCTCCCTGTCCTGAGCTTTGGGTCCTAGAGACATAGTAAAATTCTAAAGTTTTCCAAGAGTTTTAGTCACTTGCTGAAATACTTTGGCCATGAAAATAGGGTCATTGTTCTGCCTCAAGAGGAGGGAGTACTGAAACAGGAAAGGATTTCTATCAGTAACATTTTAGTAACTACATTTGCTATTTCTGACCTGATGAGACAAGCTTCTACCCATTTATAAAACTAGCAACTATTGGTAGCCAGATCTTGTCAGAATAATTTCACTGGGTCCAATTCCCACAGTTCGCTGGAACTGAGTTACCTTTGCTAACACCCATAGCGACTGATTTTCCTCCTCTTGTGTTTATCTGGGCACAGACAGGACATAAGCAGGTAATTCATTCAATAGTTCCATCTGGTGATGTAGAGAGTACATGTTTATGATTAATTATGTCAATTTGGTTGATCCAAGATGTGCACTTGATGGGTCTGAGAGAGAAGGGATGGACCTAGGGATTCTGATTAGATGGTGTGCCCATCTGGAAGAACCCACCAGTCCTCTGTCTTAGTGTCCTGCTGTCTAGCCCAATTTTCCTCCTTGCTGGTGTATATAGGCTTGATTCAGGCAGAAGGGAGAGCATTGAGGGAGGGACTAATGTTTTCACTGGCCCCATTGGCTCTGGTCTGCTATTTTTCTCCCTTGTGTCCCAGCAAGTCTGTTGCCTCAAGCTACAACAAAGTCCCCTGTTTGGTGTTCTGGATAGTGGATAATAGCAAACTTTTCCTGCAGAAAAATAGTTGTTACTAGGGCAGAGATCTCTTTGTTTTTTATCTCTATTATGGAGGAGGTGAGCAGATCTTGCTCTTGATACAAAGCACCATGGACATATGCAGTGATAAAGAAATACTGACTATCAATATTGATGTTGACTGAATGGCTATTCCCCCATCATTATGCCTAGATCAGGGCTATAAATTCTGCCTTTTGGACTGATGTCCCTTGAGGCCTAGATTGGGCCCAGATTACCTCAGTAAATGTCACTACAGCTACTCCTGCATACGGAATCCCATCCTGTACAAACCTGCTTCCATTGGAGAATAGAGTCACATTTACCTATAGGGCGGGTTGGTCTTAGACATCCAGATAGCCATGTTGCAGGTGGTTGGTGAGCATGGGGCATAGTTGTGCACTGGCTATTCTTCATGGTCTGGCAAGAGACAAGGTGGGTTTAACAATGCAGAGGGTAAGAATCTGATCCTGGGTTCTCTGAAAAGAGAGTCTGATAATGGGTAAGGACTCTGATTTTCAGCACTCAGATGCTCCTTGAAAGAGTACCTGAGTGGAGAGTGTGGAATGTAGAGTGTGGAGGGTGGAGTAATGACAAGCAACTTCTGTCTCATGGTTATTTTAGCAATTTTCTTTCATAAATTTCCTGTGGTATCACTGCCCAGATGCTAGCCAGCTATTCTGTTACAGCAGAGTCTACGGGTTTAGAGAAATAGGCCACATGCCTTTTCTTGGTTCCCATAGTTTGCCAGTACACCCTTCACCACTGTGTGCCATTTTTCAACAAAACTAGTGGAAAAGCTTAGCAATGTCAGGTAGCCTGACTACTGGGGCTGACATAAAATCTTCCTTCAGCTTTTGAAATGTCTAGTTTTCTTAGACCTCCTAGTTCATGGGGCATTTTCTCCAAGGCTCTGTTATTATGGTTTTGCTATTTTGGCAAAGTTGGGTATCTTTAGTCTGCGGTATTCAACTGTACCCAAGAATTCTCTCACTCACCTTTTATTCTGTGGATCAGGGACAGCAAACTAGGTTGGATCCTACTTGAGGAGTGGGTCTGGCCTACACCCTCCACCAAGTAATACCCCAGAAAAGTTACCTTATTGGAACACAATAGCACTTTTTAGCAGCCATATGGTAGCTCCATTGCTGGAGAGTTTCAAGTAGTTTGTCTGTGGCTTGCTGACACTCTTTCAGGGTGAAGGAAGCAATGAGGAGATCATCCACACACTAGAAGGGGCTGAAGTTCAGGTGCCATTGGACATACTGAAGCAGGTCTGCACTAAGAGCCTCATTAAACAGTGTGGGAGAGTTCTTACCACCCTGTGGTAGCCAAGTTCAGGTCCAGGGAACCCTGACTTGGGGTCTGTCCATTCAAAGGCAAATATAGGATGGATCACTGGCACAGAGACAGAGAGAAAATGGCATCCTTAAGGTCTAAGACATTATATTCAGTTTTTCCTTGATCTAGTAGGCTGAACTTAGTGTAAGGGTTTTTCATAGTCAGGCCGTTTCCACTTTTTTATTTACTTCCTTTAAGTGCTGAACAGGACAATAATAGTCTTTGGTACCTGGCTTAATGACAGGGAATAATGTAATGTTCCAAGGTGAGTTGCAGGGGACCAAAATTCCTGTGTCTCTAGTGTGCCTCCTGTGCTGTCTAATGCTTCTCTTAGCTCTTCTCAAGGTTGGATACTGCTTCACTCTCATACATGAGGCTGAGCTAGAGAGCTGAACAACTGTTGGCAAATGTGAGTCTAGTCCACAGGAATTGGTCTCTGCCAACACGCCAGGAAATTTAACATTAATTCTCTTAGAAGGGTGTCACCCTCTGCCAGTTTCTCAATACTCTTCTCTGCTATTTTATATTTCTCTGATAAGGGGCAAGTCCCATGATGACTGCGAATGGATTCCTTAGTGAAGATGATGGTGGTATCACATTTTCCCAACAAGACTCTTAACAGTCAAAGTTGTGGACAAATCCAGCATAATAACAAAATGAGTCAATGTACCTTGTCCAAGTTATATTTCTTGGGTGTTGGTACAATAATAGGTTCTGGTCTCTGTCTCCCTTGGATGGTATTTCTTTTCATAGTGAGTTGTCCACTGGTTGGGGGATCATTGACTGAGATGCACCCCTATCCACCAGGAAACAAAGAATTGTGCCTCTTACTTTTCCTGTGGTCATAGAATCTTGGGGGCTCATTGACATGGAGCCATAGACCCCCTCAAATGATTCTGTCAGATTGAGGATCTGTCCTATCTTGTTATGGGCACTCACACTTCCAGTGTCACCTTTTTCTTTAATTTTCTTCAACCTGGCTCCAGGCTGATTTGGTTCATTGAGAGGGCAGAGCTTCTAAGGTGACATCTTAACTACTTAGTCTGCCTCCTGTAACTTCTGGAAGTGTTGTAGCATGACATTTAAGGGTGACTTGGCTGTCTTCAATCTATTCTCATTTCTTCAATAAAAAAAACTTACATGGGCACCAGAAGACACAAATCTACCAGACAAGAGCACACAACTTAAAAAGACAGATCATCCACATGGCCAGAGGAGACCAGACAAGCACAGGCATGTGGTGGCCTCTTTCATTTGTATGCCAAAACTTAGTGACAGGAGGATGTTTCCTGTTCTATTCCCAGAGACTGGGTCAATGATTATTTCTAATCTCTTCTATCTTTCCCAAGATGTCCAGACTCCCAGTACAACCCACCAATTAGTCCTGTTTCAAGTGCACATTTACTAGACCTTTCCACTTTCTGTCATGTTTGCAACTTGTAAATGTGTGGTGGTCACAGTCAGAGTTTTTCTTGGGTCCCCAATTCCACAAATATGCCCTCCTCCATCTAGGGCTGTTTGTCTCTGGCTCTGAGTTACAGTATTTGCCCCCATCAAGGGTTTGACACTGAGTAGTGACTCTTTAATCTGTGTCAGCCATGCTTGATCTTCTCTTGTTCTCCATGTCCGTCTCAGACTTGCCCCTGTATAGGGCATATCTCAGAACCCTGGTAGTGAGTCAGTCATGTCCCAGGTTCTGTCTGGGGCCTCTAAATGTTACAGATGTTGAGACCGCAGCAAAAAGACTCATAGACTCAATTCATATTATAATTAGCCCAATTTATTAAAACTGCTAGCAGGGTACAGTCTCTAACCACCCCCAAAAAGAGACATGTAGCACAGAGGCTGGTGAGGGAAGGGCTTTATAGGCTAAAACCAGAAGAAGTTATTGTATATTTGCACAGGCAAGTTACAGAAGTCAAAGTACTGTTTAGCAATGCCAAGATTAAACAGTGAAGGTGACTTGAAAATAGTCCTTGAGTATCTGCATTAGCAGGTTATAGAAGCCTAAATTATAAGTCAGCCATGTGATTAAAAGCAGATGGTTACAGTTGTACATTTCTGGTTGGGGGGGGGGGGGTCAAGGTTACCAGTAACTTATCTGCTGGGACGTTGGGTCAAAGACAAACATCTATTAGGTAGCAAGATAGATGTCTAGCAAAAAAAAAAAATGGAATTTCTTTAGGATCACACTGCAATGATAAAGAAACCAACAATCAATAAATGGGACACATGAAACTGAAAAGCTTCTGTACAGCAAAGGACACTGTCACTAGAACAAAACACTAACCTACAGATTGGGGAAAGATGTTTACCAACCCCACATCTGACAGAGGGTTAATATCCAAAATTCATAAAGAACTCAAGAAATTAAACACCAAGAAACCAAATAATCCAATTTAAAATGGGAAACAGAGCTAAACCAAGAATTCACAAAGGAAGAAACTCTAATGGCAGTGAGACATTTGAAGAAATGCTCGGCATCCTTAATCACCAGAGAAATGCAACTCAAGATGACTCTGAGATTCCATCTCACACCTCTCAGAATGGCTAAGATCAAAAACTCAAATGACAGCACATGCTGGTGACGTTGTCGAGAAAAGGGTACACTCCATTGCTGGTGGGAGTGCAAACTTGTACAACCACTATGGAAATCAATCTGGCAATATCTTAGAAAACTTGGAATAGCTCTACCTCAAGACCAGCCACACCACTTCTGGGTATCCACCCAAATGATTCCTCACCAAACCACAAGGACATCTCCTCATCTATGTTCATAACAGCCTTATTTGTAATAGCTAGAAACTGGAAACAACTCAGATGTCCCTCAACCGATGAATGAATTTTTTAAAAAGTGGTACATTTACACAATGGAATACTGCTCAGCTATCAGAAGCAAGGAAATCATGCAATTTGCAGCCAAATGGATGGAACTATAAAAGCTCATCCTGAGTGAGCTAACCCAGACTCAGAAAGATGCACATGGCATCTTTTAACTTACAAGTAGATTTCAGCCATATAGTACAAGATAACTATTCTTCAACCAATACTCCAAAAAGATCAGGAACATAGACTTTGTTACCTATCAATGGGACAATTTGCCCTAGGGGTGCTATCATGTAGGCCCCTAGTGCAAGAGGAAGTCCTTAGCCCTCATATGACTGTTGAACTGATAGGGGCTGATTTGTAGGGACACTCCACATTGGAGGAGTGGGATGGGTGGGAGAGAGAAGAGAGGGTGGGAACATGGAACTGGGAGGGGTGGAAAGAGGGCACTGTGATGGAGATGTAACTTGATGTAATAAAGAAAAATTATAATTAAAAAAAGAAAAGAAAAAAAGAATTCCCAAATGATGTATTTATGAGATTGTTCATGACCATTTGTATACTTAGTGTTTGTGTGATTATTAGCTGTTCTATAGTTTAAAAAACAGTCATAGGACTAATAACAGAGAAATGGGACAAAACACAACTTAAAGGTGGAGCAGACAGTGTCAAAGAAACCAACAGAAAAACATGTCCAGGCACATGATTCATGGATGTTACTCTTTATTGTGACTGTAACTGAATTTAAAATCTCCGGGGAGATTGCAGAGGGACATTCTGCCCATGCAGATGAGAATGTTTCCAGAAATGACTCATTGAAACAGGGATCCACTCTGTATGTGGGTAACACCATCCTGTGGACTAGATACTAGAAAATGTGGGCTACAGGAAACAGGAGAAAGTCAGTTGATCACATGTCTTCTTCTCTGTGTGTTCTGGGCATCCATGAAGGGAGGAAGCTTCTCTACACAGAAGCCCACTGCCATGAGGTCTTGGCTCATGATAGGCCAAAACAAATAGTCAAGTGGCCAGGCACTGAAGCTTCTGGAAGTATGAGACAAAATGAATGTTTTATAAAGGTAATTTGGTCACAAGGAAGAAGAGGTAATTGCTGCATCATAAATAATTACATCACAAGACCTGGTGTAGTACAATACTCAAGAAGAATAAGGAAGTGAGTTGATAAAGAATGTGTTTAGTCTGAGAGGGATACAGAATCATTCCAGCAGCAGTTACTGCAGATGCTAACCTTTCTCTACTGAGCTGTCCTTCCACAAGTATTTTCCCGGTGGCCTCAAATGCACTTCTTCTTCCTCTTCCTTTATGAGTCCTTTGTTTTCTCAGAATGTGTGAAGAATTTAGCCAGGAGTGGTTGGTCAACACAAAATAGACTCCAGTATGTAGTTTTCATTTGGAATTATTTTATTTATTTTATTTTTTGGTATGGGTTTGTTTTGCATTTTGCAGAGAGAGAGAGAGAGAGAGAGAGAGAGAATTATTGGGTGGGTAAATATGATGAGAGAAGAGTTATGGGAGGGAAAAGAATTTGATAAAATATGTTTTAGGAAAAAATAGTCTATGATGCATTTTTTTTATTTTTGTATAATGTGAAGAAATAATTCCTGTGCAGGTATTTATCTAGGTGGAAATAGTCTTTCCCTTGAGTTTTACTGTCATCGCTCTCATAAATACGCTGAAATCTCATATGGCAGTTAATGATTGAAACTTAAACTTCATCTCTGTTCCATTGATTGTGTCCCTGTTCATGCTAGTGACAATAGTCTTGATTTCTACAACTCCATAGGACGCTGTGGAATTGTGAGCCTGAGTCACTCAACTTTTTCCTTGCCAAGATACTGTGTCTGTACTGGCCCCTCAGGTTTCCTTATGAAATTTAGATTCATTAGCTGTAGTTGTTAAACAAGGCCCTGTGGTGTTCACAGGGTGGCACTAGATAAAGGGGATATATATTACTATCACCATTGTCATCCACTGAAAATCTTCCAGTCTAGGAATGTGGAGTCTACATTTAGATAAACTTTAATTTTGAAATGGTTTGTACTTGTCAAGAGATAAAACTGGTGTTTTTATTTATATTGTCTTTAAGAAGTTACAGTAAATGTATTTGTCTAGTTCCTGCATCAGAAAAACGTTTTGTAAATCAAAAATAGGTACACAACCACTCTATGTGTTGCCCTCATAAAAACATGTTTAGGAACAGCCCAGGACAGGAGAGCAGCTAGTACATCTCCACTTAATGTGAGAAAGAAGATAAGAGTCTGCCCAGGGCCAGCTTGACATCCTTGTTCCTTAGTGTATAGATGAGGGGATTCAGGGTTGGACTGAGGACTGAGTACAGTACTGAGGTAACTTTGCTCCTTTCTGGGCTGTAGCTGGAAGCAGGACTAATATAGGCACAGAACACAGATGAATAGTACATGCAGACCACGATGAGGTGGGATGAGCAGGTGGAAAAGGCCTTCCACTTGCCTTCAGCAGAACGTATGCGCAGGATGCTGGTGATGATGCAGCCATAGGATAATAGGGTTAACACAAAGTTGATGCCTCCAAAAAGGACATCTGCCACAAGAGTCATAATGGTGTTCACATATGTGGGGCTGCAGGAGAGGAGGAGGAGTGGGGGGATCTCACAGAAGAAGTGGGTAATGACCCTGGGGCCACAGAATGACAGCCATGTCATCAGACCAGTGTGGACAGATGCATTCTGAGCACAGATGGACCACACACCCATGGCCAGGACCACACACAGCTGTGGGCTCATCCTAGAGCTGTAGTGCAGGGGAAAGCAGATGGCCACATAGCGGTCATAGGCCATGACCGTGAGCAGCACCAGCTCAGAGGATCCAGACCACACAAGGAAGAAGAGCTGGGCCATGCACCCCTTGAAGGAAATGTTATTTTCCCCAGACAGTAGGCCAACCAGTGCCTTGGGCATCACAGAGGAGGTGCAGATAATATCCATGGTGGCCAGGTTGCACAAGAAAAAGTACATGGGACTGTGGAGCCCAGTGCTGGAGGTGACCAAAGCAATGATCACCATGTTGCCTATTAGAGCCATTGTGTAGAAGGACAGGAAGAAGCCTATCAGGAAGAGTCTTAGCCTCGGGTGCTCTGAGAAGCCTTGCAGCACAAACTCTGTCACTATTGTCTCATTGGGGCTGACCATCCTTGTGAGGAGTATCCAGTTCACAGATGTGTCTGTCTGCTTCTCAGAAAAGATTACAGTTTACCATACCAAAGTCTGATTTTGAAACTTGATCATCTCAAAAATCTCTGCAGTCAGAAGGGGAAAGTGTGAATGTGCTTCCATCAGATAAGCCTCTCTTCCTTTATTTCCTTACGAGACCATTTGGTATTTCATTTACTTTTGATTTTTCCCCCTAGAAACATCTCCTTGTAGATTTGAAACAAGGACATCTACTCCTCCCTCATCTTTTTGAGCATGTGGATTGGGAGACGCATCCCTCACACAGGACCTGCCTGTGCTTAGCATCACTGTCCCCTGTGAGCATTATGCTGTCTTGGCAGTGCTGGAAGCACAGTCCCCACATTCTCCACACAATGGCAACCTTTGGATGCATACACACAGCAATGACTCTTGCACTTTTCTCCACACCTGACCTGAATAGTACTCAGTTTGGTTCCTCTGATATTTGGAGTAGGGTCTTCTCTATCCACCAAAACCTTATAATTCTAATTCTCCAGGGTTAAGTAGACATATATTTTCCAATTTACCTTAACTGTGATTTGTGAATTCTCCTGTTGATAAAACTGTCCTGATTCCAACCCACATCAAATTTGTCACCCAGAGAGGATCTCTCAGAACCTCAGCCTACAGACATAATATACTTCTGTGCCCTTTCTGTCTCAACAAACCACAGCAACATCAAAATCAACCTATCCTGAAGTGAAATCACTTCCCTGACTCATGGTCCTACCTTTATCTTATGCCCATGGAAGATCTTCAGTAGCTTCCTGTTCCATGTGCCAAATATGTCCTTACACATCCTCTTATTTTTCATCCAATTTATCCTTAAAGCTTGCAAGTATAGCTTTCTCAACATTATAACTAATGTCTCGATTTCTTCAGCTCTTTCATAATTTCAGGCTTCTTTTCACTTCCAACATTTTCCATTTGCTCCTCCATCACTCAAGGAGTACAGAGTGTGTACCTTTAGATCTCTGGTCTTTGGCCCCTAGTGCAAATTCCCTATGTCTCACCTCAGTCCTTCAGCAACAAACACTCTATAGCTTTACATAGAATGCTCATCCTACAATGCCATTAATCTCTTCTATAGGTTCCTCCGTGAATTCTCATGTAAACAAACTCTATCCCTGTCTATGAACATCTTTGTGGCAATTATTTTCAGTGACACTTATCTGGACATATTCTTTGCTTTGCATCTCTATTTCACTACCCAAGATAGAAGCAAATTTTCCTTCATGACCGAGCATATCCATGACATATTAGTCAGTGAAGTGTGTTCTACTTACTGAATCCAGTGCAGCTTATCATTTCCCCATTTTGTCCCTCACCTATCTTATAAAACCTCATTTTCTTTGATCGCATTTTATCTCCTATAACTTTTCTATTGCTTACAACCTATCTGTCCATCTTAATCATAAATGTTGAATATTAATCATTATTGTTGCCTCCATTTCAAGCTAGAGATACTGAAATACCATATTTACCCTGTGAAATCATATGGATTGTGTTACATCTGATCATGTTTCTCCTTCATGCAGAGTTTTATTGCACTAGAGAACACCAATGTATAGTTTGATATTTCAAGTTATTCTATGGAAAAAGAACTACAGAAAAATATTCCTCATATTGTCTTGGAATTTTCTGAGTCTGTCTAGCTAATACAAGTACACTTGAATTTTGGATTACTCTCCTGATAATACTGATAATCTATGAGTGATATAAATCCCTGCCCCACGGAGTGTTGATTCAGATTCACCCTAGGGTGAACTAGAAGGAAAGATTAAAAAAATAGTTGAAATCTATTAAAAACTTTTCCTGTCAGGTAGATGTCTGGTACCAATAGCATATCCATAAAGTCTAATCACATGGGAAATAACTAACAGATTTCTCTATGACATGCCTAAAAAGCAATGACAGAGAAATGTAATAATTTGAGTGGTTTGGGGACCCAGACCTATGTCAACACTCCTACAGACACATGACTTATTACAAAGGATTGAAAAATGCACACAAGAGAAAAGAAAACTACACACTTTTCAACTAATGGTGATAGTCAAACTGCATGATTACATATAGAAGAATTATACTAGATCCTTATTGCTCATCCTGAAAAAAGTCAACTCCAAGGGGACCAAGACCTCAACCTAACATTCAACACCCTAAAAATGACTGAGGAGAAAATGAGGAACATACATGAACTCATGGTCACCAGAAAGGACTTTCTGAGCTGAACCATGGTAGTATAGGCATTGAGATTAATCATTGACAAATAGACCCACTTGTAACTGAAATGCTTCTGTACAGCAAAGAACAACATCATTTTAGTTAAAAGACAGCCTCCAGAATGGCAAAACATTTTTCCATTTGCACATCTGACAGACGGTTAATATCTAGAATATACAAATAATTTTAAAAATTAAACAAGAAGAAAACAACTCAACTCACCTGGGGAATGAAGCTAAATAGAAAGGTCATGAACCAAATGGACCTAACAGATATCTACAGAACATTTCACCCAAACTCAAAAGAATACACCTTCTTCTCAGCACCTCATGGAACCTTCTCCAAAATTGACCATATAGTTGGTCACAAATCAAGCCTCAACATATACAAGAAAATTGAAAAAATAAACCCAGTATTTTATCGGACCACCATGGAGTAAAGCTGGAATTCAACAACAACAGAAATATCAAAAAGCCTACACATTCATGGAAACGGAAAAACTCTCTACTCAATGGCTTCTGGGTCAGGGAACAAATAAAGAAAAAAAAATCAAAGACTTCCTAAAATTAAATGAAAACGCAGGAACAACATACCCAAACCTATGGGACACAATGAAAACAGTGCTATGAGAAAAGTTCATAGCACTAAGTGGGTGGGAGGGTGGAACCAGGAGGGGTGGAAAGAGGGCACTATGATGGAGATGTAACTTGAAGTAATAAATAAACATTAAAAAAAGAAAATGATGACAGTTCATATTAGCAACTTAACAGCTGAACTGGAAGCTCTAGAAAAAAAAAAAAAAAAAGAAGAAGAAGCAAACATTCCCAAAAGGAGCAGATGGCAGGAAATCATCAAACTCAGGACTGAAATCAATAATTTACAAACAAAAAGAACAATACAAAAAATGAATGAAACCAAGAGTTGGTTCTTTGAGAAAATCAACAGAATAGGCAAACACTTAGCCAAACTAACTAAAAGGCAGAAGGAAAACACCCAAATCAACAAAATGAGAAATGAAATGGGAAAAATAACAACAGACACTGAGGAAATCCAAACAATCTACATCATACTTAAAATATCTGTACTCCACCAAATTTGAAAACCTAAGCGAAGTGGATAATCTTGATAGACACCACATACCAAAGTTAAGTCAAGATCAGGTTAACAATTAAACAGTCCTATCACTCCTAAGGAGAAGTTTGAAAAGATGAAACAAAAATAGATGAAAAACAATCTTTAAATGTCCAAGATGATAAGAAATTAGAGAAATGCAAATTAAAACTTCTTTGAGATGAAATCTTATGCCAGTCAGAATGGCCAAGAGAAAAAAAAGACAGGCAATGGTGGCAAAAATGTGAGGTAAGGTGAATACTTATTCATTGCCAGTGGGAGTGCAAATTGGTACAACTACTATGGAAATCAGTATGGGGGGTCATCAAAAAGCTGGAAATAGAAATAGTAGATCCTTCAAGTATACCACTCTTAATATAAACCCAAAGGACTGTATATCTTAACAAAGCAGCATTAACTCTTCCATGTTCATTGCTACTCTTCTCACAGTAGCCAGGAAATGGAAATGGCATCAAGGTCCATCATATGAAAAAGAGGTAGTGAACCTGTGTTATTTACAAAATGGAACATTACCCAGCTGCTAAGAAAATAATATTATGGATGGAGCTGGAAGCAATCATCCTGAAGTAACCCAGACCCAGAAAGACAAGCATCACATGCTTTCTCTCACATGTTGATTTTACCTTTTAAGCTTTAGGTATGTGTGCTTCCTTTGAATACACATAGAGGATAGCATGTAGTAAGGTAACATGTGGGGGAAGAAGGGGAGATGACTGATAATATTTTCAAAGATGGGAAAGAGATCATCAAATAAGAATGATGAAATAAGGTACCAATTGTTGCATCTTGTCAGGATCAAATGAGGCATCTCCTGCAGAATATCATGGAGAAGCCTCAGTTTGCATTATCATAGAAGATGAACTACAGAGAGAGGAGGTTGATGAGAGCTCACTTTGGTGGCCAATGACCGCCATTTGCTTGCATGGCCACCCAGGGCATGCCATATACTGTTATCACCAACACACTAATGCACAGGATTTCTTTGGTGGTGGGGTATTTTGCGCTAATGACAGAGAGTAGAATGGCACTTACAAAAACCCACAAATAGGGCTGGAGAGATGGCTCAGCAGTTAAGAGCACTGGCTGCTCTTCCAGAGGTCATGAGTTCAATTCCCAGCAACCACATGGTGGCTCACAACCATCCATAACAAAAACCCACAAATAAATAATTATTCTTTTCATACATACTGGGTTAACCCAAAATTATTTTGATGCCTGTCACTCCTAAGGGCATAGCAAACAATATTATCTTACTCAGATGTGATAGTGCTATACAGAGGGAAAAATTAATAAGTTTTCCAAGTGCTCACACATAATACCCTGAAGCAGTCAGATGAGCTTCATATACTTGAGCCCTCTGTTCATAATTCTATTCTGCTGTTTTGTGAATTTAGTTTTGATTGTTAGTGTGCCCATTTTTGTCTAAGTGAACATGGGAGAATCTAGCATCCATGTGTTGAGTTTTTGGGGAATAAGTTTACAATGGCCCCTCATGACTACATGTAAGCCAGATATCAGCAATCCTGACTTGAAAAACTCCAGAAGCTGAGCCTCAACCAGGATCAAAGCTGCTGAGGATCCTCAACATGGTCATTAGCTGGAGTGTCTGCAGATCCCATGGTTGGGCAAAAAAAAAAAAAAAAAAAAAAAAAAAAAAAAAAGGACAAAGGAAACACCACCTACAGCCCTGTTATCACAGCCCTCCCCCTCTTTATTTGGCCATTTTTCTTGATACTTAAGCAGCTGCAAATTGCTTCTTTAAGTGACTCCTATTCATGACAACCCTGCTTTGTAACGATCATGGCAAGGTAACACCATCAGGGGTGGGCTGGTGATTTAACTTCATGGAGGGGGAAGGTCATTTTCTGTGTCTCAAAAGTAGACTCTAAACAATAGGGTAAGAGTTCTCTTCTCTCTCATTTTCTCACCATCCTCTCTGGATTATATGGTAGGACAAGAGAACATTCAACCCCTATCTGCTCATCTGTATGTATCTTTTTTTATTTTTTATTTTATGTTTATTTATTGCTTCAAGTTACATCTCCATCACAGTGCCCTCTTTCCACCCTGCCTGGTCCCACCCTCCCATACTCTAGCCCCTCTCCCTTCTATCCTACTCCTCCGGAGTGGGTGTCCCTACATATTATCCCCCCCCCAGTTCAGCAGTCGTATGAGGGCTAAGAGTTTCCTCATGTACTGGAGACCTACATGGCTGCACCACTAGAGCAAAGTGTCTCACTAACAGGTAACAGAGTCTATGTTCCTGTTCCCTTTGGTGTGTTGGTTGTAGTATAGTTATCATGTACTATATGGCTAAAATCCAATTATAAGTGAATAGATGCCATGTGCCTCTGAAGGGAATGAAAATTATTAAAAGGCCCCCTAAGTCGACAGTAGAGCCAGGCCAGCCGCCAGGTGATTCCCGGAACTTAGCTGACCATAAACAGGTTAAAACCAAGAATGAAGGTCAATTGGGCCCCCAGGGCTTCAGGAACTGGCTGACCACAAGATTAGATTCATTCCTGAGACAAACAGATATAAGATGTTTCCCGCTGACTAACTAATGGGCTGGGCTGGTACATTCCAGCTGTATTTCCCCTCCCCCTTAGGTTGTGGTAAACGATGGGCTGGGCTGGTACTTCCCACCTGTAATTTCCCCCACCCCCTTAATCTGTGGTGCTCCCCCATAAAATGTTGGACTCTCCCCCAAATCATGGTCGTGACTCCTAGCCCTGCGTGGGATATGAGTGGCGTCCCTCAGTGCACTGAGCCCCCCCCCTTTCCCCCTTTTTCCCCCAAAATAAACCTCTTGCGATTGCATCAAGATGGTCTCTTGCGAGTTTTGGGGCGGCCGTGATATCCTGAGTGTCGGGTGAGGAACTTCCCTCCCCCGGGTCTTTCACCTCTTTCTGAGTCTGGTTAGCTCACTCAGGATGAGCTTTTCTAGTTCCACCAATTTTATTGCAAATTGCATGATTTCCTTGTTTCTGATAGCTGAGTAGTATTCCATTGTGTAAATGTACCACAATTTTTAATTCATTCATTGGTTGAGGGACATCTGTGTTGTTTCCCGTTTCTAGCTATTACAAATAAGACTGCTATAGACTCATCTAAATCTGTTGGTTTTAATTTAAATTTAGTGTGACTCTTGTGGATGAGGAATAAGCAAATGTGCTTATGAACATAAGGCAAAAATATCAGACATGATTAAACTTTCTGACTGTGATTAAACTAGACATTCTTCTGTTTACACAGTACACCATGAAACTAAATCTTTCTAAAATTTTCTGTCCTTTGACCCAGCACTACCCATTAAACTTGAGACTCATTAAAAGCATGAGTTGATGTCCTTCTGTGATGACATCCAATCACTAGGACAAATGTCACTTTTATAGTGAGGCTTTTTTTTAGAGGCCCATTGTTGGCTGGAGGAATCATAGGGTGGAAATGTTTGCTTTCACTCACCTTTCCCTGTTACAGTCAATTCAGGTGAATGATGACTCTCACAAAAGTGCATACTGTGCTGAGCGCAGGCTCTCCTTTCCTACAAGTACCAAGTCTTTACTGTCTCTCTGAAACTCTATCTTCCTTTGTGTAGAGGTCATTGACCTTCAGAAATACCTGAGATTTCTAAGACCAGGGGCAGGTACTAATCCTGCTGTCTCCTGGGGCAGAGAGTCATAGAGAAAGCTCTTAGGACCAATTAAAAAGGACTCGTGGCTTCATGACCCAAGCTCCCTGCAGACTGGTATGGAGGATGGTGGTCAGGGAATCACATACCATGTTCAGGAGCAGTTCTCCCTCTATACCTCCCTTTGTCAACCCTTTGCATGGATGTCTCAGAATATCTTTGGTGTTTTCATACCCTGTGGAAGGTCTCAACATGATTGAAATTATCTCTCTTATATTCTATTGAGAGAATATCATCTGAATTTTAAATACATGCAGTGGGTCTATTCTAAGTATGTTGTATATTTATGCCTCTCCTTCCTCTTCCTATATTCAAACATTTCAGTATATTGCTATGAATTCATGTGTCTTCAGCACATTTATTCTGTCTGTCAAATGTTTAAGTGTTTAATATATTTATTTAGCCCTGAGACTATATATACAAATAGCATATACAGACAGAACAGGTTATATTTAGGACTACACATGAAGTTGACATATTCATATGCATTTAATGACAATTAGTAAAAAAAAATATACAGCTCTGAATTTGGACTAGAATAAGGGAGTGATAAATGATAGGGGTTTGAGGGAGAAGGGGACACCATAAAAGTTAAAATATCTTTCTTTTTGTTTGTTGGTTTTGTTTTGTTTTTTATATTTATTTATTATATCAAATTACATCTCCATTACAGTGCCCTCTTTCCACCCCTCCCAGTTCCACCCTCTCCTCCCTCTCCCACCCATTCCACTCCTCCAGAGTGGGGTGTCTCTACATATCAGCACCCCTCAGTTCAGCAGTCATATGAGGGCTAAGAGCTTCCTCTTGCACTGGGTGCCTAAATATCAGCACTTCTAGGGCAAATTGTTCCACTAACAGGTAACAAACTCTATGTTCCTGTTCTTTTTGGTGTGCTGGTTGAAGGATAGTTATCCTGTACTATATGTCTAAAATCCAATTGTAAGTGATTGATGTCATGTGCATCTTTCTGAGTCTGGGTTAGCTCACTCAGGATAGCTTTTCTAGTTCCATCCATTTGGTTGCGAATTTCATTTCCTTGTTTCTGATCGCTGAGTAGTATTCCATTTTGTAAATGTACCACAATTGTTTTATCCATTCTTTAGTTGAGGGACATCTGGGTTGTTTCCAGTTTCTAGCTATTACAAATAAGTCTGCTATGAACATAGATGAGGAGATGTCCTTTTGGTTTGGTGAGGAATCACTTGGGTGTATACCCAGAAGTGGTATGGCTGGGTCTTGAGGTAGGGCTATTACAAGTTTTCTAAGATATCGCTAGACTGATTTCCATAGTGGTTGTACAAGCTTGCACTCCCACCAGCAATGGAGGAGTGTTCCCCTTTCTCCACAACCTCACCAGCATGTGCTGTCATTTGAAATTTTGATCTTAGCCATTCTGACAGGTGTGAGATGGAATCTTAGAGTTGTTTTGAGTTGCATTTCTCTGATGATTAAGGATGCTGAGCATTTCTTCAAATGTCTCATGGCTATGATTCCTCCTTTGTGAATTCTCAGTTTAACTCTGTTTCCCATTTTTTTGATTGGATTATTTGGTTTCTTGGTGTTTAATTTCTTGAGTTCTTTATAAATTTTGGGTATTAGCCCTCTGTCAGATGTGAGGTTGGTAAAGATCTTATTCCAATCTATAGGTTGCCGTTTTGTTCTAAAGACAGTGTCCTTTGCCTAACAGAAGATTTTCAGTTTCATGAGGTCCCATTTACTGATTGTTGGTCTTAGAGCCTGAGATATTGGTATTGTGTTCAGGAAGTTGCTACCTGTGCCAATGAATTCTAAGCTTTTCCCCAATTTCTCTTCTATTAGATTTAGTGTGTCGAGCTTTATGTTAAGGTCCTTGATCCACTTTGATTTAAGTTTTGTACAAAGTGATAAGTATGGGTCTAATTTCATTCTTTTACATGTCGAAATTCAGTTGGAACAGCACCATTTGTTGAAGATGCTGTCCTTTTTCCATTGTATGGTCTTGGCTTCTTTGTCGAAAATTAAGTGACCATAGGTGTGTGGGTTCATTTCTGGGTCTTCAATTTGATTCCATTAATCAACTGGTCACTTTCTATACCAGTGCCATCCTATTTTTATTACTAATGCTCTCTAGGATAGCTTGAAATCTGGGGTGGTGATACCACCAGATTTTTTTTTATTATTATACAGGATTGGCTTAGGTATTCTGGGTTTTTTGTTATTCCATATAAAGTTAAGAATTGTTTTTTTTTTCCAGTTCTGCAAAGAATTGTGTTGGTATTTTGATGGAAATTGCATTGAATCTGTATATTGCTTTTGGCAGGATGGACATTTTTATTATGTTGATCCTACCTATCCATCAGCATGGGAGCTCTTTTCATCTTGTGATGTCCTCTTCAGTTTCTCTCTTCAAGGACTTGAAGTTCTTGTCATACAGGTCTTTCACTTTCTTGGTTAGAGTTACTCCCAGGTATTTTCTATTGTGTGTGGCAATTGTGAATGGTGTTGTTTTCCTAATTTCTTTCTCAGCCCATTTATCTTTTGTATAAAGAAGGGCTTCTTTTTTTTTTTTTTTTTTGAATTAATTTTGCATCCAGCCACCTTGCTGAAGGTGTTTCCTGATAACAAAAATTTGAGACTGCAATAATGGTTTGGCAACACCCAACAGGAGGAACAGGAAAGAAATTGAAAGGGAAAACTGCTGTCCTAAGAGGTGTGTGTGTGTGTGTGTGTGTGTGTGTTACAAATATAAGTTGGAATACATCTCAAAAGTTAAAATAAAAATGCTTACATTGCTTCTGAATTTTAAATTAAAAAAATATTTTCTAAAATAAGGATGCCATTTGCAACTACATTCTGTTTCTGTATCTAATGAAACTGAACACATTTAATATGCCAAAACTTTTTCTTAGGAAGCAAGCATGAAAACTTACACTGGAGAAGTGAGTCCATTTGAGGACACATGATCAGCACCTTTTTGAGGAAGTAGGCTTTTATAGCAACAGTCAGATGACAGTGCAACAACCCACAGCTCTTGATATGCTGAGACATACAACAGAACAGCCTGTCTTGGACTCCTGACTGTTCCAGCTCATATTGAGACTCAACTCTGTCTGCCAAAATCAGGATACAATGAGTAGATTGTCCCTGTCCTACACAAACTTTGTCATCACAGCCTCAAATGCAGGCAGTGATGGCCCACACTGGAGAAATATGAGATCCTCTCCTGGTGAAATTTACCCAGTGACCACCTGACCTTTGCTCCTACCCTGCTGTTTTCAACTGATTTCTATAGTGGTTGTACAAAAGCTCATTATTTTTGCAAGAGGCTAAAGCTATACCTCCCATCCTGAGCCTACAGGTACTTCCCATGGCTCCTGGGAACCAGTCGGTTGTGACCATGTTCATCCTGCAGAGCTTTGTGGATGACCTCTGAATCCAGAATGCCTTCTTCTGCCTCTTCTTTGCCTTGTTCATGGTGACCATAGCTGGCAATGGCCTGATTATCACAACCATCCACAGCAGTTCCAACCTCCACACACCCATGTACTTCTTCCTTGTCAACCTTGCTCTGCTGGATGTGATCTGCACTGTCACTGTCCTGCCCAAGGTCCTGCAGAGCCTGGTGGCAGAGAACACCATATCTTATGGGGGATGCTTCACACAGATGTTCGTCTTCTGCTGGGTCCTGGGCTCCAAGCTTCTGCTTTTCTCTGCCATGGCCTATGACCGCTATCTTGCAATCTGTCGGCCCTTGCACTATGGTACCCTCTTGAGTGACAGGGCCTGCATGGCCCTTGCAGCCTTTGTATGGTTCACTGGAACTTTCAATTCCTTGGTGCTCACTTGTCTTGTGTTGTCACTGTCCTTCTGTGGTCCCAATCTCATCACATACTTCTTTTGTGAGATCCCTTCTGTGTTGATGCTGTCCTGAAGTCCCTCTTTCATCAACGACATCATGACTGTCATTGCAGACATGTTCCTGACTGGTCTGAACTTTCTATTGACCATGACATCCTATGGCTTCATCATTGCCAGCATCCTGTGCATTGACTCAGCTGAAGTCAAGAATTGAGCCTTCTCCACCTGCTCTGCCCACCTGGTGGTGGTCACCCTGTATTACTCCACTGTTCTATACACTATGTTCTTCCAGCCCTAGGAACTGCTGGTCTCCTGGACAAGGTCATTGTTGTTCTGTACACCACTTGTGACCCTTTCCCTCTCATCTATACCCTGAGAAACAAAGAATTCAAAACAACCTTTAAAAACTTTTATTTCCCCATTGATGATTTGAGCTTGTATAAGAACTCTGGAAGCAGTGGGTGAGGAGCTAAAGAGATCATTCATGAACTTCTTTTATGTACCTTCGGACTCTGGGTGACACAGACTAAGTTACAGCCTGAGTTAACTGTACAAAATTTGTACACAGAAAATCACACTGCCTTCTATATAATATCAGATTTCTATTCTTTTGATTGTTTTAGGTAGCTTTACTAATTTCTACTTCATACATATAAATGTTTGCTCATAAGTTCAATGCTATTGAATGTTTAGTTATTTCTATGACTAGCTGAATCAAATTCAATTAAATATAGAATGTAGTCTTTTTAATGAACCTATTTAAAATTTTATGTCCTTCTGTGGCAAGGAGCACAAGTAAATGCTTATAAGAGATAAAGAAGCATGAGCCCTCCCTTCACCTGCTATGGACATTTTCAGGACTGATATAGTTGTTTTCATCTTTCTTATTCCTATCTCACAGTTTTCACTGGTGCTTGATCCATCTAACATTTGTGGGAAGGAAATTCTCATAATGAACCTGAGTTAAGGCTGAATCTGGGAGCCTCTTATCTCTATGGAAATGTCTCTGATCCCAAGATCCACAGATGTGAGACCAGAGCTAGCCAGTGTCTTGGTGACCTCTTCTCAGACCTCAAGTGTCATGGCAGAGGTTTGCTAAGTCATAAGTCTAACTTGTATGTACCTCAGCATTTCTCCTGATGAATGAATTTTGTGTGACATGACCATCATGAAGGATTTCTATTATTCAATACTGCAAGTTGTATGTAGTGTTAAACTGACATGAGCTCTGTTCCACTGTGACAGGCACTCAGAGAATAAAGAGTCTATTAGATGTATTCATGTTGTTGTGAGCATGTATACTTTGAGCATTTCACACACTGTGGTATTTGTCTACATCTTAAATAAAGTCACGTGAGTAGTACAGAAGAGATGGCAAAAAACATGATTAATAGGTGGAGAAAGAATATCAGGTAAAACAAGAGCACATCAATGATTCATGGTTGTGATGAGTAATATATTCATAGCTTTTTTGACTAGATTGATTTCCAAGAATATTGCTGAGAGATAAACAGCCCACCTGGTGGTGGTCACCCTGAATTACTCCACTGTTCTAATTAAAAAGTGTAAACATTTTCCAAAGAGGATTCACCGAGCAGCTTTGCCCCATCTTTAGTGTGTTTAGTACACTGGCATGCAGTGGTGACAGGAAAGCATGGGAAAAGGTGGAAAGGAGAAACAAGTTTAAATTCCTCCATTCCCTGTCTTCTGAATGAGTAGTAGGTCAAGGAAAGAATAAATAAATGAATTAAAGTCTTCCTAGAATTCAATGAAAACGAATGTACAACATATTCATACTTATGGGACACAATGAAAGCAGGGCTAAGAGGAAAGTTTATAGCACTAAGTGTTTAAATTAAACATTGGAGAGATCTCATACTTGAAACTTAACAACAGACCTGTAAATTATATAACAAAAAGAAGCAAGAACACGAAAGAGGAGTAGACAGTAGGAAATAATCAAATTGAGGGCTGAAATCAGCCTGAAGTCATTAAATATAAACTGGGAGTGATACAAAGAATCAGAGTTGGTTCTTGGAGAAAATCAACAATATAGACAAACCCTTATCCAAACTAAATAAAAGACACAAAGAGAATATCCAAATTAACAAAACAGAAGCAGAAAGGGGGACATAACAACAGACACCAAAGAAATCCAAAAGATCATTAGACCATACTTAAAAAACCTATACTCCACCAAATTGAAAAATCAAAAAATTAAAAGAATGAAAAATTAAAAGAAATGGAGAATTTTCCTGATAGATTCTACTTACCAAAGTTATATCAAGATCAAATAGGCAATTTAAATAGACCTATAATTCTTAAGTAAACAGAAGCTGTCATTAAAAATACCCCTCCCAAAAAAATCCCAGGACCAGATGGTTTTAGTGCAGAATTTTACTAGACTTTGAAAGACAATCTATCAATGATACTCCTCTGATGGGGTGGTGTTAAGCATTCTAAATGTTAATTAATTGGTCCTGCTTGCTGTCTGTTACTTACATTGTCTCTGATTGGTTAAATAAAATGCTGAGGCCTGAGATTGGGCAAAGACAGAGAAAGGTGGGACTTCCTGAGATTAGAACAGGAAGCCTGTGCTTTACACAGAGGATTAATTCATTCCAGCCAGGAGCAGGAAGAAGGAGGACACAGACGATGAGTTAGAAAAAGGAACCTCATTCCACATGGCCAGGAACATCAGCGTAGTGTGGAGAATGGTAGTCCAAGGGGACGTATGCATATATGGGGTCATATTTGGGTAATATAATTAAAAGCCAGTTTAGATGGGCCAAGATTCAAACCAAGGCTTGTTAAAATCCATGTGTCTGTATGCTCATTTATAATGGTGAATTAAGGATTAACAGCCACCAACCAATTAATCATAATCTAAATACTAAATAATATTTAATTAGCCATTTCTTTCTACACTCCTCACATTATTTCACAAAACTGAAATAGAAGGAACATTAGTTAAATTCATTTTATGAAGACACAGAAACCCTGGTACACAAATCACAGGAAAATTCAAAAAAGAAAGAGAATTAGAGACCAATTTTCCTCATGAACATGCATGCAAAAATATTCAATAAAGTACTTGCAAAATAAATTCATAGACACATCAAAAAGATCATTTACCATGATCAAGTAGGCCTCATGCCAGAGGTTCAGGAATGGTTTAACAGATGAAAATCTGTCAATGTAATATACCATATACACAAATTGAAAGACAAAAATCACATGATCATTTAATTAGATGCTACAAAAATCTTTAACAAAATCCAACACTTCTTCATCATAAAAGTCTTAGAGAGATTAGGGTTAAAAGAGATATACCTAAACATGATAAAGATGGTCTACAACAAGCCTATAGTCAATATCAAATTAAATTGAAAGAAACTCAAGGCAATCTCACTATAATCAAGAACAAGACAAAGGCTGTCTACTCTCTTCATATCAATTCAATATAGTACTTAAAGTTTTAGCTAGAGCAAAAAAGAGATCAAGTTGATACAAATTAGAAAAAAGAAGTCAAACTGTTGTTATGTGGTGGAAGTTCTGATTTATTTAAAAACATGGTTGTGTTAAATGAATGTGGTTTTTTTTGTTTTGTTTTTTGCTTAGGTCTCAACCATGGGATGTGGAGGTGCTTTGTCCATTGCTGAAAAATATACTCATGAGAGGGGCATAAAAAACATCCTGATGAAAGAGTGAATGATGTTTTTTCCTGCTGAAAACTCACATGTGGAGAACATGCTTTGTTCTGGAAAACATCCTTTGATGGACGGACACCTTGTGAGTGTGTGATCTTGGTCAACAGGAAGTACCTCATTTGGAGGGTGTGATCTCCTTCTGCAGATTTTGAGGGGAAATAAATAGAAACCCCAGAAAACAGAGGGGCTTTTACTTGGCATTGCTGCTCATTGCTACTTTGTGTCAAAATACTCCAGAAAACATTTTGCTGAAACTTGCTTCTGTGGAGACTTGCTCCAATCATGCCAAAGAACAAGATGAAGAGACTGCAGCTCCAAGCCAGGGTGCAGCAACTGCCATCACCACCACTGCCTAGGATAGCCACTGCCACTACTGCTGATCACTGTGTTCCCATTGCTACTTGTACCTGTTTCTGTGTATGCTATTTAGCTGGACTGCTGGAATCCTGACTAATTACCCCAAGGACCTACATCTAAAGATTTCTAAACTCTCTGTCTCTACTAACATTTTTTTCTCCTGTACATTTGGTCTGTTTGTTGGAAGGTGGGTAAATATTAATATAACAATGAATAAAAAGTTCAAAAGTATGCCTTCATTGTTATTTGCAGATGGTACAATAGTATACAAAAGGACCTCCAATAATTTTATCAGAAAATCCTGCAGCTGATAAGCCCTTCTTTATACAAAAAATAAATGGGCCGAGAAAGAAATTAGGGAAACAACACCCTTCACAATAGCCACAAACAATATAAAATGCCTGGGGGTAACTCTAACCAAGCAAGTGAAAGACATGTATAACAAGAACTTCAAGTCCTTGAAGAAAGAAATTGAATAGGCCATCAGAAGATGGAAAGATCTACCATGCTCATGGATAGGTAGGATCAACATAATAAAAATGGCCATTCTACCAAAAGCAATATACAGATTCAATGCAATTCCTATCAAAATACCACCACAATTCTTTATAGACATGGAAAAAGCAAGTCTCAACTTCATATGGAATAACAAAAAAACTCAGAATGGCTAAATCAATCCTATGCAACCCCCCCCCACCAAAAAAAAAAAAAACATCTGAAGGTATCACCATCCCAGATTTCAAGTTATACTACAGAGCAATAGTAATGAAAACAGCATGGTACTGGTATAGAAACAGACCAGTGGGTCAATGGAATAGAATTGAAGACCCAGAAATGAACCCACACACCTATGGTCACTTAATTTTTGACAAAGAAGCCAAAACTGTAAAATGAAAAAAGGACAGCATCTTCAACAAATGGTGCTGGTCCAACTGGATATCCACATGTAAAAGAATAAATTAGACCCATACTTATCACCTTGTACAAAACTTAAGTCCAAGTGGATCAAAGACATTAACATAAGGGCGGTCACACTAAATCTACTAGGAGAGAAAGTGGGGAAAACCCTTGAACTCATCGGCAAAGGTGACAACTTCCTGAACAGAACACCAACAGCTCAGGCTCTAAGACCAACAATCAATAAATGGGACCTCATGAAACTGAAAAACTTCTGTAAGGCAAAAGACACTGTCATTTGAACAAAATGGCAGCCTACAGATTGGGAAAAAATCTTCACCAACCCCACATCTGACAGAGGACTAATATCCAAAATTTACAAAGAGCTCAAGAAATTAAATGCCAAGAAACCAAATAATCCAATTGAAAAATGGGTAACAGCTAAACAGAGAATTCACAAAGGAGGAATTCCTAATGGCTGAAAGACACTTGAAGAAATGCTCAGCATCCTTAATCATCAGAGAAATGCAACTCAAGACAACTCTAAGATTCATCTCACACTTGTCAGAATGGCTAAGATAAAAAACTTAAATGACAGCACATGCTGGCAAGGTTGTGGAGAAAGGAGAACACTCCTCCATTGCTGGTGGGAGTGCAAGCTTGTACAACCACTATGGAAATCAGTGTGGCGATATCTTAGAAAACTTGGAATAGCTCTACCTCAAGACCCAGCCATAGTACCTCTGGGTATACATCCAAGTGATTCCCCACCAAATCACAAGGAAGTTTCCTTATCTATGTTCATAGCAGCCTTATTTGTCATAGCTAGAATCTGGCAACAACCCAGATGTCCCTCAACTGATGAATGTATAAAAAAAACTGTGGTACATCTACCCAATGGAATACTACTCAGCCATCAGAAACAATGAAATCATGAAATTTGCAGCCAAATGGATGTAATTAGAGAAGCTCATCCTGAGTGAGCTAACCCAGACTCAGAAGGATAGTATGAGATAACTATACTACAACCAATTCACCAAAGGGGATATGTACATATATTTGTTTCCTAACAATGAGACACTTTTCCCTAGTGGTGCTGCCTTCCTTATAGGCCCCCAGTGTATGAGGAGGCTCTTGGCCCTCATATGACTGCTGAACTGGGGTGGGGGACTGTGATGTAGGGACACTCCACTCCAGAGAAGTGGGATGGAAGGGATAGGGGGTAGAGGGTGGGAGGGTGGGACTGGGATGGGTGGAAAGAAGACATTGTGGTAGAGATGTAACCTGAAGTAATAAATAAATATTTTAAAAAATAACTAAGAAATCAGTAGTCCTTCTATATATAAATGACAAACAGACTGATAAAGAGATCAGTGGAAAAACACCCTTCATTATAGCCAAAAATAATATAAAATATTTTAGGATAACTCTAACTAAGCAAGTGAAAGACTTGTATGAGAAAACCTTCAAGTCTTTGAAAAGAGAAATAGAAGAAGCTATCAGAAGATGGAAAGATCACCCATACTCATAGGTGGGTAGGATTAACATAGTAAAAAGGGCCATCTTACCAAAAGAAACCCACACATTCAATACAATCCCACTAAAATTTCTAACACAATTATTTACAGACATTGAAAGGACAGTATTCAACTTCAAATAGAAAACCAAAAAATCCAGGATAGCTAAAACAGTCCTGTACAGTAAAAGAAGATCTTTAGGTACCATCATCTTGCTTTCATGCTATACTACAGAGCTATAGTAATAAAAACCACGTGGTATTGGTATAAAAAAAGACAAGCTGATCAGTGAAATCAAATCAAAGTCCTAGACATAAAGCCTCACACCTATGGACACTTGATTTTTGTAAAGAAGCCAGATATAAGTAATGGGAAAAAAGAAAGCAGATCCAACAAATTGTTCAGTTACAACTGGATGTCAGCATGTAGAGAAATACAAATAGAGCCATATTTATCACTCTGCACAAAACTCAAGTACAAGTGGATCAAAGACCTCAACACAAAAGCAGATACACTGAACCTAAGAGAAGAGAAAGTGAGGAATAGTATCAGCACAGGAGACTTATTTCTTAATAGAATACCAACAGCTCAAGCACAAAGAACAACAATGAATAAATGGGACCTCATGAAACTGAAAAGCTTCTTAAGGCAAAGGATACCATCAATAGTAAAAAACAGCAGGCCATGAATGGGAAAATATACCAACTTTACACCTCTCAGAGGACTACTATCCAAAATATATAAAGAACTCAAGAAACTAGACACCAATAAACAAAGAATCCAATTTTAAAATAGGGTACAACACTAAACAGAGAATTCTCAACAAAGTAATCTCAAATATCTGAGAAACAATTAAAGAAATGTTCAACATTCTTACCCATCAGGGAAATTCAAATCAAAACTACTTTGAGATTCCATCTTATACCTGTCAGAATGCTTAAGATCAAAAACACAAGTGACAGCTCATGTTGGCAAGGATGTGGAACAAGGGGAGCACTTCTTCACTGCTGTTGGGATTGCATACTTGTTCAGGCACTATGGAAATCAATATGATGGTTCCCAAAAAAATTAGGAATTGATCTACTTCAAGGCCCAAATATACCACTCTTAGGCATATACCCAAGAATATCCCATCATACCAGAAGGACACTTGCTCAACTATGTTCATAGTGGTTTTATAATAACCAGAAACTGGAATCAATCTAGATGTCCCTCAACTTACAAATGGTTAGTGAAAATGTTGTGCATTTACATAACGGAGTATTATCCAATTGTTAAAAACAATGACATCATGAAATTTGTGGCCAAGTGGATAGAACTAGAAAAAAATCATCCTGAGTGAGGTAACACAGGACCAGAATGACAAACATGGTATGTATTCACTTATTAAGTGAACATTAGCTGTTAAGTAAAGGATAATCATGCCAAAATCCACAGACCCATGTAGGGGTTAGATAAATTAGATTTAGAAAATATATAGGAGTTTCTGATACTGTCTCTTAATTTGGGGCCTGAAGAGCATTATCAGCATGAAGTCAGGAAAAACAGGAAATACTTAATAGACTGAAAAACAAGGTTGAAGTCAGGAAAAACAGGAAAGACTCAATAGACTGAAAAACAAGTTTGAAGTCAGGAAAACAGGAAAGACTTAATGGACTTGAAGAAACAAAGTATCTGGCCTGACATTGTTTTCAGCTGCTAAATGGGTGGAGCCCAAATTAAGCTGAAACAGAGTTCCTCCTATTTAAGGACAGTGCATGGAGCCCAGGGGCAGGGAAGAGGCCCCTGATGCTAGAGAGCTCCAAGAGTCCTGCTGAAAAAAGTGCTGGTCATTGATGGCCAGATCTCTCCCTGAAGCAGAAAGAAGCCGGTGAGCAAAGAAAGCCTGAGCAAGACACCAAAAGGCCAAGGACAGGACCCTGTGGCTCAGCTTTTGCCTGGAGGGGTTTGATCTGTCTGATCAGTGGCCTAGGGGAAACTGTGCCTGGCTTTAAGGACTGAGGCAGAGCAGCTGAGTTCCTGATTCAAAAGAAGTAAGTTGGCCTGCAGACGGCTGGGGTCTCCCACAGAGAAGAAAGCATGAAGCCTTATTTAAGGTGAGACTGCAATAACCAACTTACCCTGACGAACCTCCATCTGAGAGATCCAGAAAAAGGACTGCTAAGTGCGTTAAAGATTCTACAACAAAGACTGTGTTCCTGACGACTGAGGACCTGCCCCAGAGACTGTATCATTCTAAAAGGTTATGAAAGTAGTTGTTATAATTATCAATAGGTTTAGTGGATAGGTTAAAGGGGTTGTAGGAATTTATAGGATTAATAGTTAAGAAATTGTTGGTGTTTGTTGGTTTTTGGGTTTTTTTTTTTTTTTTTGGTTTTTCAAGACAGGGTTTCTCTGTGTAACAGCCCTGGCTGTCCTAGACTCACTTTGTAGACCAGGCTGGCCTCGAACTCACAGAGATCCGCCTGCCTCTGCCTCCCAAGTGCTGGGATTAAAGGCATGCACCACCACGCCCGGCTGGTGTTTGTTATAAGTGAATTTAGTAATAAATAAATAAGTGTTAAATAATAATAAAAATCATCCTGAGTTAGGTAACACAGGACCAGAAAGACAAACATGGTATGTATTCACTTATTAAGTGAACATTAGCTGTTAAGTAAAGGATAATCATGCTAAAATCCACAGACCCAGAAAGGCCAAGTAACAAAGAGAATGAATCTCCCTGGAAATGGGAAATAGATTTTGCAGGTAGACTGGGGGTGGGTGGGAATGGGAACAGGAGAGTTGTGGGTGATGGAGGGAGAGAGTACTGGGAGAGACAACTGGAATTTGGGGACATTTTGGGGGTGCTGTAGAATTCTAGTGCAATGGAAATGCCCTGGAATCTACAAGAATAACTGTAGCCATAGTGAAGTCCCTTAGTAGCAGAAAATATAGAACCAGCCATCTTCTATAATCAGTTAAGTCTCCCAGCAGTGAGACTGGGACATCAACCCACACACCAAACCTTCGACCTACAATGTGTCCTGCCTGAAAATGTGCTGGGGTAATGATGGCACATAATTCTATTGGAGTGGCTAACTCAAGACCCACTCCATAACAGGGAACCCATGCTTGATACTGTGTGGATGGCCAAGAGTCAAAGGCTGGACATGACAGACCCAGAAGAGAGTCAAATGCAACTGGCATTTTTTTAAAAGGCAATGAAATGATTCCTAAAAATATTCATCCACTCAGGAGGCAGAAGCAGGCAGATATCTGTGAGTTCAAGGACAGCTTGATGTATGTAGCAAGTCCAGGACAGTCAGGGCTATGACACAGAGAAACCTTGTCTTGAAAAACCAAAAAAAGAAGAAGAAAAGGAGAAAGAAAGAAAGAAAGAAAGAAAGAAGGAAGGAAGGAAGGAAGGAAGGAAGGAAGGAAGGAAGGAAGGAAGGAAGGAAGGAAGGAAAGAAACCTATACTCATAGATCAATGCCTAACTCAGTTGTCATCAGAGAGGCATCCTCCAACAGTAGATGGGGTTAGATGCAAGACCCACAACCAAACACTAGGTGGAGCCAGGGGAACCATACAGTAGAGAGGGGAGGAAAGATTCCAGGAACCAGAGGGGTCAAGAACAGAATGAGAACATGACCCACACTATCAACTAAGCAGGCCTCATAGGGGCTCACAGAGAATGAAGTGACAATCACGGACCATTTATGGGTCTGAGCTAGGTCCCCTGCTTATACATTATGGTTGTATAGCTTGGTGTTCTTGTGGGACTCCCAACAGAGGAAGTGGGGGGTGTCTCTTGCTCTTTTGCCTGTGCCTGGGATCCTTTTCCTCCTACTAGGTTATTTCATTCAGCCTTGGTATGAGAGTTTGTGTCTAGACTTATTGTAACTTGTTATGCCATATTTGGTTGATATCCTTGAGAGGACTGCTCTTTGTTTTTTAAAGGGAAATGTATCTAAGGGAAAGGAGAGGTGTGTGGGGAGGGGCTGGGACTGGGAAGAATGGAGGAATAAAAAAACTGTGGTCAGGATGTAATGTATGTTAAGAATAAAAATAAAACAATTGCAGAAAAATGAAATTATGAAGTTTTTAGGAAAATGGGTAGATCTGGAAACAATTATCCTGAGTGAAGTAATCCAGATCCAGAAAAACAAACATCCCATGCTTTCTCTCACATGGAGATATTATCTTGTAAGGTTTAGATATGTGTGCTTCCTTTGAAAATATCACTGAGTTTAGCACCTAAAAAGGTACCATGGGAAGGAAAAGTAGAAGATTACTAATAATGTTTCAAATATGGGAAGGAGATTATTAAATAAGAATTATGAAATAAGGCAGAAGATGGGACAAATGGTAGAAGAGGGATCATGCAGAGAGATA
Organism: Lophiomys imhausi; assembly: GCA_907164525.1. NCBI lineage: Eukaryota > Metazoa > Chordata > Mammalia > Rodentia > Muridae > Lophiomys > Lophiomys imhausi. Next base: position 160,895 of record CAJQZJ010000087.1, read on the forward strand.
TGTAACACTAAAAACCTTTTGAAAAAATCCATATGGAAACCTGCTACAATAGAAGTTTCTTAAACTACATTCATATACAGACATAAAAAGAATTTAAATTAAATTTTCCTATAATGGGGGTACACCACTTCAACTAGAGAACACATGCTACTAAATAAACTCCTGTACCAGTAATGGGTTATCACTGGAACTCATTGACCTTCAGACATTACAGGCTACTAGGATTGCTCTTGTTTATCCTCCAGAATGTGATAAAAAAAATCCTGGTGATACCACATACTTGAACCATCAATGTGGAGAAATCAAGTAGGTACAGACCTTTAAGCTTCACCCTTACATAATACCCTCAATTACTATAAAAATGTACATAATACCCTCAATTACTATAAAAAATAACTTTTATAGTAATTGAGGGTATTATGTACATTACTTGAGAAAGAAATCATCATCATTCTCAACCTGTTTTAAACCCTATGAGATACAACAACAACATACTTATAAGATATGACCACTAATGCAGTAGTGACACAAATGTTATGGGGTAACTAACCACTTTCTGACTTCATTTAAGGCTCACTTCACCAGATTGAATACATACCTGGACCTGTTAACAAGGCCAAGAAACTGGCAAGATAGATCATAGGCCTAGGTATTCATCAGGGTATGAAGGGATGAAGAAAAGGTAATATGTATGCACAATAGAATGATATTCAACCCTAAAAACATAATACCACTTCAGAAATCAAAAATGGGTGGCAATGGAGAAAAATATGTGAAGAAAAATAAGCCAGGCACAGAAAGACAGATACCATATTTGTCTCTCACACATGGAAACTATAAACCTCTATCTTAGTATAATAATGATTAATAGACATGATAAATAGCAAAGTCAAAGAAGTGTTAAGGAAGATAGGACAATGGGTACCAAGTACATTTAGACAGAAAAATAAATTCTAGGGCTCTACATGGTGGAGTGACTATACAATCATCATTTATGTATTTAAGATAATAAGAAGAGAGGAGTTCAAAGCTTGAAAATAGAGATGACAAAATCTCATAAACATAAGCATTTATTTATAATATGTGTAAACATATTGACATATCAACCTATATCCCATCAATATATGCAGTGACTTGTTCTTCCACCTAGTAAAAATGACTGACACTATTCATTGTAGATTTGTTCACATACCAATTCAGAAAAATATATCACAGAAAAGCCAGATATAAACAGACAACAACATGGATAGTGCCTAAAGTTTAACATGTTCACAATGAAGTTATATGCTTTCATGTGGAGGGAAATGCATTCAAACCCTGACCTGTAGCAGAAAATGCACATTTGTGCTACCTCTGAGTTATTGTGTTCTGAACAAGAAGGTGTAGATGATTTATGGGATTATGAAAATGTCCTGCATCTTCATTGAACTGGGCTACATGGAATGAAGTATTCTGTAAAACACAGGGAATGGTTAAAAAAAAAGGAAACCTCTTCCTTAAGTGTACCTTGAAAACTATAAAGAAGGGCTACTTTCACATTTTAAGTTTCCTTTAACCACAGCCTTAGCATCTACCTTGAAAATGTTTTAACTGTGTTAGAGTAAATGGAATGTATGTTCGGAGTAATGGGAGCACATGCCTTAAGGTGGAGAAAGAAGATACCAATAATAAAGGGGAAAGAGTGACCTCTGTGGAGTGGCACTATTAGTGGAGAAGCCACATGGAGACATCTTTTGAACACAATGCCTTTGGCACTAGAGTAATCCAATGGATGTCTGGGCTCTGTGCTTCCACTAGAGGCCATGTTGATGATGTCAGGGGTCCATGCTACCACTGAAGGCCATCTTAATGTTCCTGATCTGTGTTGTTGCCAGAGACCAACTTGAGATCTGTGGTCCGTACTGCTACCAAGTGTGGATGTCTGTAGTCTGTGTTCCTGCAGGAGGCAATGTTGATGTCCATGGTACAAGTTATCACTGAAAGAAATGTAGATGTCAGTGGTCTCTGCCTGTCAGGTTGATGTCTGTGGCTTGTGCTGCCACCAAGGGCTATGGTGGTGACTATGGTCCATGCTGTGGCTGAGGACTTTGTTGATGTTTGTGATCTCTATTTCTACCAGAAACCATGTGTAAGTCCATGATTTGTGCTGCCACTGACTTTAAAGGGCAAGGGAGCTTCTTTTGTAGTGATTTGATGACTGCAGACTCATATTTGAGAATGAGAGACACAGAAGGCTTCTGTGACAACCTTCACCCCACCCAAAAAAAGAAACAGTCTAGACAGGAAGCAATTGAAGAGAACTCTTAAAACTTGTGGTAAGGATCCTGACTTGTAGCTCGTCACAGTTGATGACCTCTGGCTGGGGTAGGGGTGGGGAAGTACTCATTTTTAAGGGTCTGGTCACTGGGAGTTTGATCATGCTCCAGTGAGTATATGGGCAACATAAATTGATCTTGGTATTTTTTCTTTTCTCGGGAGGAGGTCAGGAGTGGAGCTGGGAAGACTCAGAAGTAAATGTGATCAGAGTGCATTATATAAAACTACCAATTAATCAATGAAAATATTATATTGAAAAAAGACTATTCTTCACTTTGTTTTCTATCATATTTAGTTTATCTGGCCCTATGTTGAGGTCCTTGTCCCATTTGGACTTGAGTTTTGTACAGGATGACAAGGATGGATCTACTAGCACTATGCTACATGTAGTCATCCAGTTTGATCAACATCATTTGCTGAAGATGCTGAGTTTTTTTTTTTTCAGTGTGTATTTCTGGCTTCTCTATAAACTTTCAGGTGTCCATATGTGGGTGGACTTATGTCTATGTCTTCAGTTTGATTCTATTGCTCAATATATCTGTTTATATACCAAAACAATGTCATTTTATTCCTATAGCTCTGTAGTACAAGATCAGGGATTGTGATATCTCCAGCAGTTCTTTTGTTTTTTCAGAATGATTTAGATATCCTTTTTTTGGTTTGTTTCCATAATAAGCTGAAAATTATCCTTTCACTTTCTGTGAAGAATTTTGTTGCAATTTGATGAGGATTGGGTTGAATTAATAAATTATTTTTGGTAGGGTAACCATTTTCACTACATTAATCTTTTTAATCCATGAGCACGGAAGATATTTTTGTCTTCTCACATCTTTTCTTCAATGTCTTAAAATTTTATCATATAAGTCTTTCACTTGCCTTCTTAGAGTTGCCCCACAGTATTTTTAATGCTATTGTGAAAGGTATTGTTTCACTAATTTCTTTATCAATTTGTTTGTCAATTGTATTTAGGAAGGTTACTGATTTTGTGCATTAATTTTGTATTCTTTCACTTTGCTGAAAGTGTTTATCAGATGTAGGGGTTTGCTGGTGAAGTTTTAAGGGTATTTAATGTGAACAATTATGTCATCTGTGATTAAAGATACTTTGACCACTTCATCTTGTAACCGAACTTTTAAGTTATTATTTAACACTTATTTATTACTAAATTCACTTATAACAAACACCAACAATTTCTTAACTATTAATCCTATAAATTCCTACAACCCCTTTAACCTATCCACTAAACCTATTGATAATCATAACAACTACTTTCATAACCTTTTAGAATGATACAGTCTCTGGGGCAGGTCCTCAGTCGTCAGGAACACAGTATTTGTTGTAGATTCTTTAACACACTTAGCAGTCCTTCTTCTGGATCTCTCAGATGCAGGTTCGTCAGGGTAGTTGGTTCTGTGGGAGACTCCAGCCGTCTGCAGGCCAACTTACTTCTTTTGAATCAGGAACTCAGCTGCTCTGCCTCAGTCCTTAAAGCCAGGCACAGTTTCCCCTAGGCCACTGTTCGGACAGATCAAACCCCTCTAGGCAAAAGTTGAGCCACAGGGTCCAGTCCTTGGCCTTTTGGTGTCTTGCTCAGGCTTTCTTTGCTCACCGGCTTCCTTCTGCCTCAGGGAAATTGGGCCATTGGTCTACCAGCACTTTCTCCAGCAGGACTCTCGGAGCTCTCTCGTATCGGGAGGCTTAGCACGCAGCTCTCTGGGCTCATCCACTTGTCCTTAAATAGGATCACTCCTTGTTCCACCTGCTTCAGCTTAATTTGGGCTCTGCCCACTTAGCAGTTGAAAGCAATGCCAGGTCATAAAGTCTTTCCTTGTTTCACCTGGCTTCAACCTTGTTTTTCAGTCCAAAGAGACTCCCCTCATTTCACCTGACTTCATCCATAAGCTGATAAGCTAATTGCTCACAGCAAAGTTGATCTTCATGCCCCGAATTAAAAGACTGTATCAGAAACCTATATATTCACTAAATCTAACTTATATTAATCTATCAGCCCCTACATATCCCCTTTCTTGTAAAATAAAAAATAAATCTACAAGCATAACTACATATACAATGTAAATAAGTTGTCTATGTACAATACATAAACAATAACTTTGAATTTTCTTCAATGTACATTATAGCAAGAGTTAAAATAACCTTAAACTTCTCACAATACATAGTTGTGAGCCACCATGTGGTTGCTGGGAATTGAACTCATGACCTCTGGAAGAGCAGCCAGTGCTCTTAACCGCTGAGCCATCTCTCCAGCCCCACATAGTTGTATTTACATCTTTTGACAATCAAAAGACATGCAAACAAAATGATTTTAAATTCTTATCAATAAAGTTAATTTTCTATTATATCCAAAACATTTTTAAACATGTATCAATAAACAGAATCTTAAATTTCTAACAATATAAACAAAATATTTTTTAAAGAGAGAGAGAAGGAATGGAGAAAGAAAAAAATCTCTAACTCCAACCCATATATTTTTCTCTTTTTTTTTTTTTTCCATGATGTCCTGAGTGCTCCAGCTGAAGTAGAACAGCTTTCCAAGATGATCTCTCATTAGAATCTGAAAGGGAAGATTCTGAGGAAAAACCTGACCATGCCACTCCAACCTTTACTGTTCCATTCATTATATCCATTCATCGCAAATGACAAATTCATCTTATGCCATTCATCACAAACATTACACACAGACAATCACAATACATAAGATAGGACAACAAAATTTTTTCATTCCACCTCCTGGGAATGAAGTTGAAAATATTTTTTGGGCACCCTTTAAAAATTGAGATATTGGCCAATTCCTGGGATGGTCAGCTATAGCTTTTTGTTGTCTAGGTCTCTATATGATCGATCATTTTGGGCTAGCCCTTTTAAAGTTGATTTGCATGCTTTTTTTAAATTAGTAACTGAAGCAGTCGTTAGGCTGAATCGTTTGGCCTATTTGTCTTGATATTGTCATTCAGACTTTTGCTCTGAAAATAAATTTTTTTCTTTAAGGAGGAGAAAGGCATAGATTAATTTTGTAAGTCCATTTGAAGCATGAACTCTGTCCATCCTGGATAAAAGATTGGAATATCATGAACACCATAAACTTAATAAAATATTCTTACCATGCGAAGACATTCATATTTCAGCTAATGGGAGGTTCTCCCTGGTCAGATCTAATCTTTATAAGTTTTGTTGGTAACCACATTTTTTCATTCCCTGTAGACACATAGGCATAACCATGTCCCCATCTTAAAACCATTGCAGGTTTCCACTCTAAAGTTAACATATCCTTATAATATATTGGTTGATTTAATTCCTCAGTTTTTTGTATAACCCAATGTCTCTCAGCTGCAGTGGTACCCTTTTCACCAACATTTAGGAAATTCAAAGTTAGCAATGCATTGTGTAATCTATCCCTGGGATTCTTTATCATCTCCTTCAGTTGTCTTATTGCTCTAGCTAAGACTTCAAGTACTATAGAGCAGGTATGGAGAGAGTGGACTCCTTCTCTTGTTCCTGATTTAGTGGAAAGTCTTTGAGCTTCTCTCCATTTAGTGTGATGCTGGATGTGGACTTGCTGAAAATCACCTTTATAGTTTTGAGGTGTGTCTCTTTTATCCCTTGTACCTCCAGGACTTTTATTTTTAAAGAATTTTGAATTTACTCAAGGCATTTTCTGCACCTAATTAGTAATTTTTATCTTTATCGTTTCTGTGGCAGATGACATTATTGATTTACATATGTCATCCCACAGCTGTATCTCTGGGATGAAGCTTACTTTAACAAAGTGGATGAACACTTTTATGTGTTCTTGGATTCAGTTTGCAAATTTTTTATTGAGAATTTTGCTTTTTCTAAATTTTATGTTTATTTATTACTTCAAGTTACATCTCCATCACACTGCCCTCTTTCCACCCCTCCTGGTCCCACCTTCCCACCCTTTACTCCCTCTCTCTGCTATCCTACTCTTCCCGGAGTGGGGTGTCACTACATATCAGTCCCCCCCAGTTCAGCAATCATATAGGGCTAAGAGCCTCCTTATGGACTGGGGGCCTACATGGGAGCACTACTAGGGCAAAGTGTCTCACTAACAGGTAACAAAGTCTATGTTCCTGTTCCCTAGGTGTGTTGGTTGTAGAATAGTTATCCTGTACTATATCTCTAAAATCCAATTATAAGTTAATAGACGCTATGTGCATCTTTCTGAGTGTGGGTTAGCTCACTCAGGATGAACTTCTCTAGTTCCCTCCATTTGACTGCAAATTGCATGATTTCATTGTTTCTGATGGCTGAGTAGTATTCCATTGTGAAGATGTACCACAGTTTTCTTTTTATCCATTCCTCAGTTGAGGGACATCTGGGTTGTTTCCAGTTTCTAGCTATTACAAATAAGGCTGCTATGAACATAGATGAGGAAACTTCAATGTGGTTAGATGAGGAATCATTTGGATGTATACCCAGAAGTGGTATGGCTGGGTCTTGAGGTAGAACTATTCTAAGTTTTCTAAGATATCGCCACACTGATTTCCATAGTGGTTGTACAAGCTTGCACTCCCACCAGCAATGGAGGAGTGTTCCCCTTTCTCCACAACCTTGCCAGCATGTGCTGTCATTTGAGTTTATCTTAGCCATTCTCACAGGTGTGAGATGGAATCTTAGAGTTGTCTTGAGTTGCATTTCTCTGATGATTAAGGATGTTGAGCATTTCTTCAAGTGTCTTGCGACCATTAGAGTTTCCTCCTTTGTGAATTCTCAGTTTAGCTCTGTTCCCCCTTTTTTATTGGATTATTTGATCATAGAGGAAATTAGTGTATAATCCACTTTCTTTGTTAGCTTTTTGTGTGGCTTAAATATCTAGGTAATTTTAGCCTTGTAAAAAGAATTAAGCAATGTACCTTCCATTTAAAATACCAGTAGAATTCTGTGCTCAATTCATCGGGCCCTGGGTTTTTTTTTTGTGGTTGAGAAACTTAATTACTGTTTTTATTTCATTACTGATTATAAGTCTGTTTAAATTACTTAATGATTTTATCCATTTTTTTAGGTTTTCTAGTTTTTTGGAGTACAGATTTTTTAAAGTATGTTCTTATGATTCTCTGGATTTCCTTGTTTGCCCCCATTTTGTCTCTAATTATGTTAACTTGGATCTTCTCACTCCAACTTTTAGTTATAATGGCAAAAATTTTACCAACCATTGATTTTTCTCAAATAATCAAATCCTTGTTACATTGATTCTTTTTAATTTTTTTCTTTTTTATTGACTTCAGCCCTGAGTTTGATTATTTCTTGTTGCCTACTCCTTTTGGATGTTGTTTTTCTTTTAGTTCTAGAGCGTTTACTCTATGAGAGCCTTTAAATTGCTAATATGGGATTGCTCCCATTTTTTCATCTAGGTAATTAGTGGTATGCATGTGCTTCTTGATACTTCCTTTATTGTGTCGTATAGGTTTGGGTATGTTGAGTTTTCATTTTCATTCAATTTAAAAAAGTTTTAGTGTCTATATTTTTTTCTTTTTTAATTTATTTTTTATTTCGTCAAGTTACATCTCAATCACAATCCCCTCCCTACTTCCCCCTCCAGTCCCACCCTCCCACCTTCCTCACCCTTAACCACCCCCATCCACTTCTTTTTATTAAGTTTAAGGAATATCTTCCCCCCCACCACCAGCTCCCCCGTTCAGTCCAACAAATGGCTCTTTCTCTTATAACAATAAATACAATACAAAACAACAGAAATAATAGGCCACAATTATGAGAGTTATGTGGCTTAGTGTACATTTCCAATGTCCAGTCCATATGTATTTGGCACCTGACTTTAGCATTCTACTATCTAACCATCTCCATGAGTCTAAAGTTCTATGTCCAACTCAGCTTCCATCCTAACTTGCATCACAATTTTAAAAACATTTTCTTAGATCCAGAACACCCTCTTGATTCCTAAACAACTCAAAATTTAACTATGACACTCTAGCTATCTAGACTTCAACCACATCAGAGACCTGAAAGGGATAAATATATCTGATTATACAGGAAGTGCAGGGCCAACAGCTTCCAAAACTAAGAAATGGCATACCAGTGGCTGCCTGGACAGTTCCCAATTTCTGTCCATACATTACAGCATCAATCTTCAGCCATTTGGCTCCATTTTAATTCAAAATTAATATTATATTTGGCTAAATTGGTATTGATCTTTGTATATTGATGCAAAATTAAGATCGTATTGGGCTACATAGGTATTGATCTTTGTGTATTGATACAAAACTAAGATAATATTTGGCCACTTTGGTATTGATTTTTGTATATTGATACAAAATTAAGTTTAACTCTTTTTAAGGTATTGTACCTAGATAATGCTTAAAAATGAAATGTGAAGTCTTGGCCTTTTGTTAGCAACTGTCATAAACTGTTTAGGATAATTAAGAAATGCAAACTAATAGTCATTCAAGCATGTCATTTTTGTTAGGTACTAGGGCAGTCTATCACAGTTATTTTCTAAGTTAATCAGAAATCAAGTTGCTAAGAGACAAGCAAAAAAAACTTTTAAGCTGCTATCAAGTTTGTGTAAGCTATGTGGCAACCTGCAGCCTAACATTCCAATCTGAAATTAAGGCCATTTTTCCTTTCATGCCAGTAAGATAAGTATACCTTTGGTAAATTTTATATTTTATTTTTATTATATACTTTAAGCTTATTAACTCTTTTCTAAAAAGAGTATTATTTTGTTTTCTCAAGTTACTTCTACAACATAGTTTCCTCCCTCCTCCCTTCCTGGCCCCTCTCTCCCTCTCTCCTTCCCTTCCTTCCTCCCTCCTTCTCTCACTCCCTCCTCTACTGGGTAGTCTCCTTATCCTCAGATGAGGTGGGCCCTCACATATCATACTCTCTCAGTTCTTCAGTCATGTGAGGGCCAACAGCTTCCACTTGTACTGGAGCCTTGATATGGCACACCATCTAGGGCAAGGTGTTCCACTAACCTGAAGCAGATTCCATGACTCATTGTTGGGTGAAATTTTTCCTAGGACAGATATGCTAGGTTCCTATCTATTTGGGTCTGTGGGTTGTAGGATGGTTATCCTGTGATGTATGGTTAATATCCATTTATAAGGGAATACATACCATTTTTACCTTTCTGGGACTGAGTCAGCTCACTTAGGATGAGCTTTTCTAGCTCCATCCATTTGGTTTCGAATTGCATGATTTCCTCATTTCTGATAGCTGTGTAGTATTCCATTGTGTAAATATACCACAGTTTTTAATCCATTCTTCAAATGAAGGACATCTGGGTTGTTTCCAGTTTCTGGCTATTACAAATAAAGCTGCTATGAACATTGTTGAGGCAATGTCCTTGTGGTTTCATTTTGAATCTTTTGGATATATGCCCAAGAGGATTATGGCTGGGTCTTGAGGTAGATTTATTCCCAATTTTCTAAGATATCTCCAGATTGATTTCCAAAGTGGTTGCACAAGTTTGCACTCCCACCGCAATGGGGGAGTGTTCCTCTTTCTCCACATCCTTGTCAGCATGTGCTATCATTTGAGTTTTTGATCTTAGCCATTCTGACGGGTTGAGATGGAATCTCAGAGTTGTTTTAAGCTGCATTTCCCTGATGACAAAAGATGTTGAACATTTCTTCAAGTGCCTCTCAGCCTTTAGAGATTCCTCTTCTGTGAATTATTGGTTTAGCTCTGTACCCCATTTTTGATGGGGTTATTTGATTTTTTTGGTGTTTAATTTTTTCAGTTGTTTATATATTTTGGACATTAGCCAAATATATAGTCTGTGTAGTATTCCAGCTCTGTTGGATGTTGGGTTGGTGAAGATCCTTTCCCAGTCTGTAGGCTGTCATTTTGTTCTAAGGACAATGTCCTTTGCCTTACAGAAGCTTTTCAATTTCATAAAGTCCGATTTATTGATTGTTTGTTTTAGTGCCTGAACTATTGATGTTCTGTTCAGGAAGTTGCTACCCATGCCAATGAGTTCCAAGCTTTTCCCCACTTTCTCTTCTAATAATGTTAGTGTTTCTAGATTTATGTTGAAGTCTTTGATCCACTTACACTTAAGTTTTGTATAAGGTGATAAGTATGGATCTATTTGCATTCTTCTACATGTTGACATCCAGTTAGACCAGCACCATTTATTGAAGATGCTTTCCTTTTACATTGTATGGTTTTGGCTTCTTTGTTGAAAATTAAGTGACCATAGGTGTGTGGGTTTATTTCTGAGTCTTCAATTCAATTCCATTGGTCAACTGGTCTATTTCTATACCAGTACCATGCTGTTTTTATTACTATTGCCCTGTAGTACAGCTTGAAATATGAGATGGTGATACCTCCAGATGTTGTTATTGTACATGATTGATTTAGCTATTCTGGGTTTTTGTTATTCCATATGAAGTTGAGAATAGCTTTTTCCAGGTCTATAAAGAATTGAGTTGGTATTTAGATAAGAATTGCATTGAATCTGTATATTGCTTTTGGTAAGATGGTCATTTTTATTATGTTGATCCTACCTATCCATGAGCAAGGGAGATCTTTCCATTTTCTGACATCTTCAATTTCTTTCTTCAGGGACTTGAAGTTCCTATCATACAGGTCTTTCACTTGCTTGGTTAGAGTTATCCCCAGAGATTTTATATTATTTGTGGCTATTGTGAAGGGTGTTGATTCCCTTATTTTTTCTGAGCCCATTTATCTTTTGTGTAAAGAAGGGCTATTGATTTTTTATGATTATTTTTTCTTCTTTTTTATTAATAAATAAATTTATTTATTTATTACTTCAGGTTACATTTCCATCATATTGCCCTCTTTCCCCCCTTCCCAGCCTCACCTTCCCACCCTCTACCCCATAACCCTTCTATCCCACTCCTCTGGAGTGGAGTGTCCCTACATAACTGTCCCTCGCCCCAGTTCAAAAGTCATATGAGGGCCAAGAGCCTCCTCATACACTGGGGGCATACAAGGCAGCACCACCAGTGAAGTGTCTCATTGCCAGGGAGGGAAAACTAGAAAACAAACCAAGAAACCAACAAACAAACAAAAACAAGATAAATAAATAAATAAAAAGTCTATGTCCATGTTCCCTTTGGTGCATTGGTTGTAGTATAGTTATCCTGTACTATATGGCTAAAATCCAACTGTAAGTGAATAGATGCCATGTGCATCCTTCTGAGTTTGGGTTAGCTCACTCAGGATGAGCTTCTCTAGTTCCATCCATTTGGCTGCAAATTGCATAATTTCATTGTTTCTGATAGCTGAGCAATATTCCATCATATAGATGTACCACAGTTTTTTAATCCATTCTTCGGTTGAGGGACATCTGGGTTGTTTCCAGTTTCTAGCTATTACAAATAAGGCTGCTATGAACATAGATGAGGAAACTTCCTTATGATTCAGTGGAGAGTCATTTGGATGTATACCCAGAAGTGGTATGGCTAGGTCTTGAGGCAAAGCTATTCCATGTTTTCTAAGATATCGCCATACTGACCTCCATAGTGGTTGCGCAAGCCTGCATTCCCACCAGCAATGTATGAGGGTTCTCCTTTCTCCACAACCTCGCCAGCATGTGCTGTCATTTGAACTTTTGATCTTAGCCATTCTGACAGGTGTGAGATGGAATCTCAGAGTCGTCTAGAGTTGCATTTCTCTGATGATTAAGGACGTTGAGCATTTCTTCAGGTGTCTCTTGGCCATTAGGGATTCCTCCTTTGTGAATTCTCTATTTAGCTCCATCCCCCATTTTTTGATTGGATTATTTCAAGCTGTACTACAGAGCAATAGTAGTAAAAACAGAAGGTATTCTATAGAAACAGACCAGTAGATCAATGGAATCGAATTGAAGACCCAGAAATGGACCCACATACCTCTGGGCACCTAATTTTTGACAAAGAAGCCAAAACCGCACAATGGAAAAAGAACAGAATCTTCAACAAATAGTGCTGGTCCAACTGGATGTCCACTTGTAAAAGAATGAAATTAGACCCACACTTATCACCTTGTACAAAACTTAAGTCCAAGTGGATCAAACACCTAAACATAAGCCGGTCACACTAAATCTACTAGAAGAATAAGTGGGAAAAACCCTCGAACTCATTGGCACAGGTGACAACTTCCTGAACAGAACACCAACAGCTCAGGACCTGAGACCAACAATCAATAAATGGGACCTCATGAAACTGAAAAGCTTCTGTAAAGCAAAAGACACTGTCATTCCCACAAAACGGCAACCAACAGACTGGGAGAAAATCTTCACCAACCCCACATATGATTTTTTTAAATTGATTTTGTATCCAGTCATCTTGCTGAAGGAGTTTATCAGCTGTAGGAGTTCTCTGGTGGAGTTTTTGGGGTCACTTATATATACTATCATATCATCTTCAAATAGGGATACCTTGACTTCTTCCTTTCCAATTTGTATCCCCTTGATCTCCTTTAGTTGTCTTATTGCTCTAGCTAAAACTTCAAGTACTATGTTGAAGAGATATGGAGAGAGTGGGCAGCCTTGCCTTGTCCCTGATTTTAGAGGAAATGCTTTAAGTTTCTCTCCATTTAGTTTGATGTTGGCTATTGGCTTGTTGTAAATTGCCTTTATTATGTTTAAATATGGTCCTTGTATGCCTGATCTCTCCAAGACTTTTAACATGAAGGGGTGCTGTATTTTGTCAAAAGCTTTTTCAGCATTCAATGAGATGATCATGTGGTTCTTTTCTTTCAGCTTGTTTATGTGGTGGATTACATTGATGGATTTTCTAATGTTGAACCACCCCTATATACCTGGGATGAAGCCTACTTGATCATGGTGTATAATACTTTTGATGTGATCTTAGATCCAGTTTGCAAGTATTTTATTAAGTATTTTTGCATCCATGTTCACCAAGGGAAATTGGTCTGAAATTTTCTTTCTCCATTGGGTCGTTCTGAGGTTTAGGTATCAGGGTGACTGTGGCCTCATAGAATGTATTTGGCAGTATTCCTTCTGTTTCTATGTTGTGAAAGAGTTTGAAGAATATTGGTGTTAGCTCTTCTTTGAATGTCTGGTAGAATTCTGTGCTAAAACCATCTGACCCTGGGCTTTTTTTTTGGTTGGAAGACTTCTAATGACTTTTTCTATTTCCTTAAGGGTTATAGGACTGTTTAATTTGTTTACCTGTTCTTGATTTAACCTTGGTAGGTGGAATCTATCAAGAAAATTGTCCATTTCATTTAGATTTTCCAATTTTGTAGAGTACAAGTTTTTGAAGTAGGACCTAAATTCTTTGGATTTCCTCAATGTCTGTTGTTATTTCCCCCTTTGTAATTCTGATTTTCTTGATTTTGGCATTTTCCCTCTGCCTTTTAGTTAGTTTAGCTAAGAGCTTGTCTATTTTGTTGATTTTCTCGAAGAACCAACTCTTGGTTTTGTCAATTCTTTGTATTGGTCTTTTTGTTTCTAAGTTGTTGATTTCATCCCTGAGTTTGATAATTTCCTCTCATCTGCTCCTCTTTGGAGTGTTTCCTTCTTTTTGTTCTAGCTCTTTCAGGTGTGCTTTTAGCTGGCTAGTATGGGAACTCTCCAGTTTCTTTTTTGAAGGCAGTTAGTGCAATAAACTTTCCTTTTAGCACTGCTTTCAATGTGTCCCATGAGTTTGGGTGTATTGTGCCTTCATTTTCATTGATTTCTAAGAAGACTTTAATTTCTTTTTTTTTATTTCTTCCCTGACCCAGAGGTCATTGAGTAGAGAGTTGTTCAGTTTCCATGTTTTTGCAGGCTTTCTGTTGTTTTTGTTATGGTTGAAGTCTAGCTTTGTTCTATGATGGTCTGATAAGTTACAAGGGGTAATTGCAATTTTCCTGTATCTGTTGAGGCTTGCTTTGTGACTGACTATATGGTCAATTTTGGAGAAGGTTCCATGAGGTGCTGAGAAGAAAGTGTATTCTTTTGTTTTGGGGTGAAACGTTCTGTAGATATCAATTAGATCCATTTGATTCATGGCATCTGTGAGGTTCATTATTTCTCTGTTTGGTTTCTGCATTGTTGATCTGTCCAGTGGTGAGGGTGGTGTGTTGAAGTCTCCCACTATTAATTAATGTGTGAGGTTCAATGTGGGATTTGAGCTTCAGTAGTGTTTCTTTAACAAATGTGAGTGGTCTTACATTTGGAGCATAGATGTTCAGTATTGAGATTTCATCTTAGTGGAATTTTCCTTTGATGAATATGTACTGACTTCCCCATCTCTTTTGATTAATGTTGGTTGAAAGTCCAATTTATTGCATACTAGAAAGGCCACTCTAGCTTGCTTCTTGGGTCCATTTGCTTGGTATATCTTTTTCCAGCCCTTTACTTGGAGATAATGCCTATCTTTGCTGAGGTGTGTTTCTTGTAAGCAGCAGAATGTGGAATTCTGTTTTCACATCCATTCTTCTAGCCTGTGTCTTTTTATTGGGGAATTGAGTCCATTGATGTTGATGGATATTAATGACCAGTGATTGTTACTTGCTGCCATCCTGATGTTGGTTGAAATAGTGTGTGAGTGAGCTTCTCTTCTTTTGGTTTTGCTGCAGGCATATTATTTGCTTCCTATGCTTTCTTGTGTGTAGCTAACCTCTTTGAGTTAGAGTTTTCCTTCCAACATCTTCTGTAGAGCTGGATTTGTGCACAGATATTGTTTGAATTTAGCTTTGTCATGGAATATCTTGTTTTCTCCATCTATGTTGATTGACAATTTTGCTGGGAATATTAGTCTGGCCTGGCATTTGTGATTTTTTAGGTTCTGCAAGACGCCTTTCCAGGCCCTTCTGGCTTTTAGCATCTCTGATGAAAAGTCATGTGATTCTGATAGGTTTGCCATTATATGACCCTTCTCCCGAGCAGCTTTTCATAGTCTTTCTTTGTTCTGTACATTTATTATTTTTTGATTATTATATGTTGGGATGATTTTCTTTTCTTATCTAATCTATTTTGAGTTCTGTAAGCTTCTTGTACAGTTATAGGCATCTCTCTTTTTAGATTTGGGGAATTCTCTTAAATGATTTTGTTGAAGATATTTTCTGGTCCATGGAGCTGGGAATCTTCTCTTTCTTCTATTCCTAATATTCTGAGATTTCATCTTTTCATAGTGTCCTTGATTTCCTGAAGGTTTTGTGTCAGGACCTTTTTAGATTTGACATTTTCTTTGACAGATGTATCAATTTTTTCAATTTTGTTCTCTGTGCCTGAAATTCGTTCTTCCATCTCTTGTATTCTGTTGGTGATGCTAGTGTCTGTAGTTCTTGTTCTTTTCTTAAGGTTTTCCAGTTCTATGGTTGTCTCAGATTGGATTTCCTTCATTGCTTCAAATTCCCCTTTTAGGTCTTCCATTCCTTTAAGTGCTTTATTCATTTCCATCACTTCTTTTGCAGTATTTTGTTGTTGCTCTCTGAAATATCTGTTTTCCTCCCTTAGGCCTTCTATTATTAATATAAGCAAAGAATTAAGGTCATTTTCCTTTGTTTCAATTGTGTTAGGATGTCCAGAGTTGTCTGTAGCATTATAGCTAGGTTCTGGAGACATATTTCTTTGTTTTTTTTTTTTTTAACAATGTGCTTGTGCTGACCTTTTGTCATCTGATAGACCCTGGTGTTGTCTGTTTGTTTCTTTTGTCAGCTGACCTTGGTGCTCAGGAAAACTCTCTGTTCTTGGGGTTGGGTGATCCTGAGATTCTGGTGTCTACCCCCAGATGGTGGGTAGGTTCCTGTAATAGACTGGCTCTCGGAGAGTGACTGCCACTCTCCTCAACTGGTTGTGACCCAATTGGACCAATATACAGGGGATTGGAGTGGGGAGGGGGTTATCCTCTGAGGACCTGGATCTGTCAGGTCTCCTCAGAAAGGCAGGTAGAGTTATGATTGGGCCTGTGTTCTCCCCTCACTTACACAGTTGTTCTGGTTCAGTAGCTAGGCTGACTGTGCAGTCAGGGAGCTCCACCCAAAATGGGTGCCAGCCTCAGTGTGCCTTTGCTGACTGCCTCAAACGCTTTGGTGCTAGGGTGAGTGACCCGCCTCAATATTTGTGGAGAACACACAGTTGCTGGCTCTGCTTGCAGTCAGTCTTGGTTCCTAATTGCTTTCCTGTGACTGGGTTAGGTTTCTGCCTCTCAGCTACAGTGCACACTGTGCCACCATGTTGGGAACTCTGGAAAGAAAATCTTACTTACCTTTGTTCTTGTGGTCCAGCTGTTTTTCCCTGTTGGGTGTACTGGTCCACATGCAGACTGGATATCAGGCAGACAGGCGTGACCACAGCCTGTGGCTGTAGCAGTGTTTTTTATTCCACTTATTTTGTTGTTATGATCCCCCCCACACTCCCTGTTTTGATTTGTTAGTGTGGGATCATTTAATCCTTGTTTTCTTGAGTGTATTTAATCTCTTCATGTTGAAGTTTTCCTTCTAATACTGGACCTCAAGACGGATTTGTAGATAGATACTCCTTAAATTTAGGGTCATTGGTATACCATGTAGGATGTTGTAGGTAATATTAACATGGCACAAGGAATGTCTCACTGTTATGGAATCTGAGACAACGTGGAAAAGATCCACAGACTTAATTCAGATTATGAAATTAACAAAGTTTATTAAAATGGCTAACAGGATGACTGTCTCTAACTCAAATCAGAGACATGCAGCCTGGAGGCAGGTGAAGGAAAGGGTTTTAAAGGTGAAAAATGCAAGAAGTCATTGAATATTTGCACAGGGAAGTCACAGAAGCCAAAGAGCTGTTCACCTCTGCCAAGATTAAGTGGTCAAGGTGACCTTAAAATAGTCCCTGAATATATGCATTAGCAGGTCACAGAAGCCAAAATTTAGCAGTCAGTCATATGATAACAAGCAGATGGTTATGGCTGTACATTTCTGGGAGGGGGTCAAGAAGTCATGGTTACTGGGAGCTTATCTTCCAGAAACTTGAGTCAGAGACAAATGGCTATTAGGTACCAAGATTGATGTTTAGTACAAAATGGAGTTTCTTTAGCCATCACACCACCATAAAAATTCCCAAATAATGTTTATAAGATGTGTGCATGTATACATGTGTGTGGCCATTGTATACTTAGTGTTTGTGCGATTATCACACATAACATTCTGTAGCTTACATAACAGTCATAAGACTAATAACAGAGAAATGGGACAAAATGTGACTTAAAGATGAATCAAATGGTGTCAAAGAAACCAAGAGGCCAAATGGGTCCAGGCAATTGATTCACAGATTACAGAGGGACATATTTCTCCATGCAGGTGAGAATGTTTCTAGAAAGGATTCGCTGAAACAGGGATCCACTCTGTATGTAGGTAACAGCATCCCAGAGACTGGGTACTAGAAAGCATGGGCTAAGGGAAAAGGAGAAAATCAGTTGAGCACATCTTCCTCTTCTATGTGTTCTGGGCAGCCACAACAGGAGGAACCTTATCCACCACAAGCCAAATGCCATGAGGTCTTGCCTCATGATAGGCCAAAACAAATAGTCAAGTGGCCACAAACTGAAGCTTCAGAAACCATGAGACAGAGTAAACATTATCAACCTGTATTTCGATCATAAGAATAGAAAGCTACTTAATATAACATAGGTGATTTGCATCACAAGTCCTGATATGGTACAGCATTTAAGAAGAATAAGGAAGTAAATTGATGAAGAATGTGTTAAGTATTAAAAGAATACAGCATCTTTTCAACAGCAGTTGCTACAGACGCTGCCATTTCTCCACTGAATTATCTTTCCACCCATATCTCAGCGTGGCTGCAGATACACTTCTCCTTTCTCTTCCTATTCTCACAGACGTTTACGAGTTTAGCCAGAAGTAACTGGTCAATGCAAATTTGACTTTGTGTGTGTGTGTGTGTCCTTTTTAATTTTTTTGGTATTTTTTGTCTTATTGATTTGATTTTTATTCTTTGTTTAAGAGAGAGAAACAGAGACACAAACATACAAGGATAGAGAGATACAGAAAGAGACAGAGACATGGAGAGATTGGGTGAGTAGGTAAGTAGGTAGGTAGGCTCTGGAAGAAGTTGTGGGGGAGGGGAAGAAAACTGATGCATGAATATGATGTACCCTAGCATTTTTGTCTATTATCTATTTTTGATGATTTTTATTTATAGTGTGAAGTAAGAGTTCCACTTTACCCTTGGCATGTAGATACTCATCTAGTTTCCCAAAAACTGTTTGTTGAAAATAGTGAATATTTCCCATGGGTTCAGTTATCATCATTCTCATAAGCAAGCAGGACCCACATATGTGAGTTCATCTTTGAAACACGAACTAATTTCTGCACCATAGATCACCTCTTTCTCCTCTCTAGCTTTGATTCCCCCACATCTCAGTAAGAAGCTGTGAAATGGAGGGCCCGAGTCACTCTACTTTGGTCTTCTCAAGATTCAGTGTCCATTCTGTATCCTCAAGTTTCTTTATGAAGTTTATATTCATTAGTCATAGTTTTGAAACAAAGTTCTTTGATGTTTATAGAAAGGCACTGGATAAAAGCACACTGCTTTGTATATATCATCATTATAACCCACTAAAAATCTTCCAGTCCAGATATATAGAATCTCCATATAGATAAACTTTACTTTTGAAATGGTTTTTACTAGTCATGAAAAAATGTTTGTGGTTTTTTTCTATACATTAAATCTAAAGAATTTTGTAGTTTTTGAGATTGGAATAATCATCCAGCCCTTGTATCAGAGAAAGGTTTTCTAAAGCAGCAATATGTACACTCCTGCTCCATTACATGCTCTCAGGAAAGCATGTTGAGGAACAGCCCATTCCAGGAGAGTAGCCTCCACATCTCCACTTAATGTGAGAAAGAGGGCAAGAGTCTGCCAAGGGTGAGCTTGACATCCTTGTTCCTCAGTGTATAAATGAGGGGGTTCAGGGTTGGACTGAGGACTGAGTACAGCATTGAGGTAACTTTGCTTCTTTCTGGGCTGTAGCTGGAAGCAGGACTGATATAGGCACAGAACACAGATGAGTAGTACACACAGACCACGATGAGGTGGGATGAGCAGGTGGAAAAGGCCTTCCTCTTGCCCTCAGCAGAACGCATGCGCAGGATGCTGGCGATGATGCAGCCATAGGATAATAGGGTTAGCACAAAGTTGATGCCTCCATAAAAGGCATCTGCTACAAGAGTCATAATGCTGTTGATGTATGTGGAGCTGCAAGAGAGGAGGAGGAGTGGGGGGATCTCACAGAAGAAGTGGGTGATGACCTTGGGGCCACAGAATGACAGCCGTGTCATCAGACCAGTGTTGATAGATGCATTCAGAGCACAGATGGACCACACACTCATGGACAGGGCCACACACAGCTGTGGGCTCATCCTAGAGCTGTAATGCAGGGGAAAGCAGATGGCCACATAGCGGTCATAGGCCATGACTGTGAGCAGCAGCAGCTCAGAGGATCCAGACCACACAAGGAAGAAGAGCTGGGCCATGCACCCCTTGAAGGAAATGTTATTTTCCTCAGACATGAGACCAACCAGTGCCTTGGGCATCACAGAGGAGGTGCAGATAATATCCATGGTGGCCAGGTTGCACAGGAAAAAGTACATGGGACTGTGGAGCCCAGTGCTGGAGGTGACCAAAGCAATGATCACCATGTTGCCTATTAGAGACATTGTGTAGAAGGACAGGAAGCAGCCTATCAGGAACAGTCTCAGACTAGGGTACTCTGAGAAGCCTTGCAGCACAAACTCTGTCACCATTGTCTGGTTAGGGCTCAACATCATGATGGAGAGTATCGGGTCCACTTCTGTGTCTGTCAGCTTCTGAGAAAATGTTACAGTTTACCTCTGTAAAGTCTGGTTTCCAAACTCTCTCCTGTTAGAAAGGGAAGGAGTGAATATATTTCCTTCGTGGAATCCTATTTTCTCTTATTGTCTGTATCATACCATTTGAAATCATATACATTTTATTTAATTTTGACTTCCTACCTGGAAACTTTCACCCTGTAGATCTGAATCAAGAAGGACATCTGCTACTCCCTCATCTTCTTGAACATGTGGAATGAATAGAGCATCCATCACTCAGGACCTGTCTGTGCTTTCCTTCTCTGCCACCACTAGGCCTGGGCTCTGCTGACAGTTCTGGAAACAGTTGTGCCTCTCCCCCATCACAGCAGGGATTTTCCTTTTGATGGCAACTTTTGGATGGAAGCACACTCTTGTACCTTCCTTCACACCTGGTTTACTGGCTTCTTGATTGATTTTTTTCTCTCATATTTGGAGTAAGGGCTCTTCCATCCATTTCAACCCAGTAATTGTCATTTCCACTTCCAAGTATCCATGTATTTCCTGCATTTTACTAACTGTGATCTGTGACATTTCTGCGGATGAAACTATCCTGACTCTAACCCACTTCAAACCTGTACCCCAGAAAGCATTTCTCAAAACCTCAGCCTATAAACATAATGTATGCCTATCCCTTTTCTGTGTCAACAAACCACAATGACATCAAAGAAAATGTAGCCACAAATGAAATCGTTGCTCTAGTCTACAGACCTTCCTGTGTGCTTTCAGTGGCCATGCACAGAAACTTATCATCATCACCTTCCTACTGTTTCAAGATACTTATTTTATAGAACACAACTCCATCTCTCTTACTCATTGTCTTGTTACCTGTAACCTAAACCTATGATAGATCCTCAGAAGTTTCCTGTTCTCTGAACCAACAATGGTGTTTTGCACCCTCACTTCTCATCCAAAGAGAGAGCAATAAATAATTAGGAGTCAGGTTACTGCCATATCCATTTAGTAGAAAAATATTAGTAGGTTCTCTTCTATGGCCTATGGTCTATCTCGCCACAGGCTCTTGACTTTGTTAAAAGAGTTCTAGGTATGGATTCCTTGTAGTAAAATGAGCCTCATCTGGTCCTGAAAGCCTGCAACTACAACTTTCCAAACATTGCATTAATGTTCTCAAGGTCTTCATCTGTTTTATAACTTCTGGCTTCTTGTCATTTTCAACATTTCCAGTTTTCTCCTCCATCACCCAAGGACTACAGAGTGCATTTTATGACAAACGACCTTCTTTCTCAAGTCCACATTTATTATGTCTCTTCTTAGTCCTTCAGCAGAACACTCTTACTTGACATGGAAGACACATCTTACATTAGCCTTTCCCATAGGTTCCTTTATGTGTTTATATGAGAGCACACTCTTTCCCTATCTACAAACCTATTGGTGGCAATTATTTGTAGTGCTACTTCTCTGCAAATGTTCTTTTTCTACATCTTAAATTGTGAAATATTCTTCTAATAGTACTAATAATATACTGATGATATTAAATCCTAATCCCTAGGACTCATCTCCCTCAGAATACAGGAAATATTGATTAAGATTGACCCTAGCCTGACCTAAAAGGGAAGAATTTAAAATAATTGAAACCTGTAAAAAAAAATTTTTTCTATCTTATAGAATTCTCCTATTACCTATATCTCATCAATAAAAATCTAATTACATGGACAGTAACTAATATATTTCCAAATGGCATGCATGAAAGAAATGGAAATAATTAATTAATATAAAATTAATGTAAATAATAAATAAAATAAAAATTAATGTAAATAATAGGGTGATTTGAGGACCCAGGCATATATCCACCCACTACAGCACACATGACCTATTACAAAGAAGTAAAAAAGAAATACACACTAAAGAAAAGGCAGTGTCTTCAACAAATGGGTAGTAGTCAAACTTGATGGTTACATGTAGAATAATGAAACAAGATCTTTATCTCTCACCCTGTACAAAATTAAACCCCAAGTGGATCGAGGAAAGACCTCAGTATATGACCCAAACATTTAAATGACAGAGGATAAAGTATGGAGTATCCTTGAACTCATTATCACAGGATAGAGGCTTCTAAACAAGACCATGATAGCACAGGCATTAAGATCAAAAATTGACAGACAAGTCAAATGAAACAATATAGCTTCTATATAGCAAAGTATACCATTATTTAAGTAAAGAGGCAGCCTACAGAATTGTAAAATTTTTAGAAACTATACAAAGACAGAGTGTTAATATCTAGAATATAGAAATAATGGCTAGAGAGATGGCTCAGAGGTTAGAAGCACTGGCTGAGTTCAATTCCCAGCAACCACATGGTGGCTCATAACCATCTATAATGAGATCTGGTGCCCTCTTCTGGCCTGCACACATACATGCAGACAGAATACTGTATACATAATAAATAAACCTTTAGGAAAAAATACTTAAAAAAAAAAAGTCCAGGCAGCCACTGGTATGTCATTTTTTAGTTTTGGAAGCTGCAGGCCCTGCACTTCCTATATAATCAGATATATTTATCCCTCTCAGGTCTCTGAGGTGGTTGAAGAATAGATAGCTAGAGTCTCATAGTTAAATTTTGAGTTGTTTAGGAATCAAGAGGGTATTCTGGATCTAAGAAGATATTTTTAAAATTATGAGGCAAGTTAGTATGAAAGCTGAGTTAGATATAGAACTTTAAACTCATGGAGATGGTTAGATAGTAGAATGTTAAAGTCAGGTGCCAAATACATATGGACTGGACATTGGGAATGTATGCTAAGCCATATAACTCTTATAATTGTGGCCTATTTATTTCTGTTGTTTTGTATTGTATTTATAGTTATAAGAAAAAGAACCATTTTTTGGACTGAAAGGGAGAGCTATTGGGGGGAAAAAAGAAATACCTTAATCTAAAAAAAAAGAAGAGAAGAGGATGGGGAGGTTGAGGGGGAGGAGGGTGGAAGGGTGGGACTGGAGGGGCGAGTAGGGAGGGGATTGTGATTGAGATGTAACTTGAAGAAATAAAAAATTATTAAAAAAAATTAAACTTGAGATGAAAAAATTGTCATCAATCTTACCCTTCTCAGAACAATATGAGCTACAACAACAACCTGCTTGACAACATATGACCATTGATGCAATAGTGGCTCAAATGTTATGGGATAAACAAACAATTTTTGGTAAATATAAGGCTCATTTCACTATGTGGAACCAATAGTTGGAACTCTTAACAAAGTCAAGAACCTGTAGCTAAATAGATCACAGGCCACAGAGGAAAACCTACTACTATTTTTCTACTAAATGGACATAGCAGTAACGTAACTCCTAATGATTTATTGTTCTACCCATAGACTGATGCACCAATCAAACCTCATCAGAGAAGCTTTTTTGTGGCAGATGACATTTAACACAAAGGTCTACATGTGGTCATTGTGAACAGAATAAGAAACATAGTTCTCAGACATAAATGGGAGATCACACACTTTTTCTCAAGAACAGGGTTTCTTCATGAAAGAGAGAGAGAAATGAAGATTGTAGGAGCCAGCAGTGTTAGATGACTTTCACAAGAGTATATTTCCTAGAAACAATGGGGCAGATCCACATATGTGCTCACAATATTTTACAACATACACAAAATCTGTGCAAGCTAGACAGAATCCCAGCATTGAGCAGGAGGTGGGCACATAATCCCAAATGCCTTAGCAGAGGAGGTATTGTCATTTGATAGCTTCTGGGGAAGGCAGAATCAGTTTTATTTAATGATATGATATCTCTATATAGACCACAGTCCAAAGTAGACCACACAGTTAAGAGTAGTGACCAATAAAATTGGATCCAGTGAGTTTTAAAAGAGAAAGAGAGTAGAAAATGTTGATTGAGTAGGGAGACAGTGATATATCTGAGAGGTGTTAGGGAGGGAAAGAGAACCTGATCAAAATACAGTGCATGAAATATTTGACAAAATCAAACACCCCTTCATGCTAAAAGTCCTGGGGAGAATGGGCATACAAAGACCATACTTAGAAATAATAAAGATGATATACAGCAAGCCAGTAACCAGCATCAAATTAAATGGAGAGAAACTTAAAGCATTTCCTCTAAACTGAGGGATAAGACAAGGATGCCCACTTTCACCATATCTCAAAATAGTACTTGAAGCTCTTGCTAGAGCAATAAGACAACTCAAGGAGATCAAGGGGATCGAATTGTAAATGAAGAAGTCAAATTATCCCTGTGTGCAGACAATATGATAGGATACATAAGCAACCCAAAAAATTCCACCAGAGAACTCTTACAGCTGATAAACACCTTCAGCAAGGTGGCTGGATACAAAATTAATTCAAAGGAATCAGAAGCCCTTCTTTATACAAAAAGTAAATGGACTGAGAAAGAAATTAGGGAAACAACACCCTTCACCATAGCCACAAATAATATAAAATACCTGCGGGTAACTCAAACCAAGCAAGTGAAAGACCTATATGACAAGAACTTCAAGTCCTTGAAGAAAGAAATTAAAGAGGACATCAGAAGATGGAAAGATCTCCCATGCTCATGGATAGGTAGGATCAACTTAATAAAATGGCCATCCTGCCAAAAGCAATATACAGATTCAACGCAATTCCTATCATAATACCACCACGATTCTTCATAGACCTGGAAAAAGCAATTCTCAAAGTCATATGAAATAATAAAAAAACCCAGAGTAGCTAAATCAATCCTGTACAATAAAAATATCTAAAAGCATCACCATCCCAGATTTCAAGCTGTACTACAGAGCAATAGTAATAAAAAAATCATGGTACTGGTATAGAAACAGTCCAGTGGAACAATGGAATCGAGTTGAAGACCCAGAAATGAACCCACACACCTATGGTCACTTAATTTTTTACAAAGAAGCCAAAACCCTACAATGTAAAAAGGACAGCATCTTCAACAAATGGTGCTTGTCTAACTGGATGTCGACATGTAAAAGAATGAAATTAGATCCATACTTATCACCTTGCACAAAACTTAAATCCAAGTGGATCAAAGACCTTAACATAAGTCTGGACACACTAAATCTATTAGAAGACAAAGTGGGTAAAACCCTTGAAATCATCGGCACAGGTGACAACTTCCTGAATAGAACACCAACATCTCAGGATCTAAGACCAACAATCAATAAATGGGACCTCATGAAATTGAAAAGCTTCTGTAAGTCAAAAGACACTGTCATTCAAACAAAATGGCAGCCTACAGATTGGGAAAAAATCTTCACCTACCCCACATCTGACAGAGGGCTAATACCCAAAATTTACAAAGAACTCAAGAAAATAAATTCCAAGACACCAAATAATCCAATCAAAAAATGGGTAACAGCTAAACAGAGAATTCACGAAGGAGGAATCCCTAATGGCTGAAAGACACTTGAAGAAATGCTCAACATCCTTCATCATCAGAGAAATGCAACTCAAGACAATTCTGAGATTCCATCTCACACCTGTTAGAGTGGCAAAGATCAAAAACTCAAATGACAACACATGCTGGAAAGGCTGTGCAGAACGGGGAACACTCCTCTATTGCTGGGGGGAGTGTAAGCTTGTACAACCACTATGGAAATCAGTCTGGCAATATCTTAGAAAACTTGGAATAGCTCTACCTCAAGACCCAGCCATACCACTTCTGGGTATACATCCAAATGATTCCTCATCTAACCACAAGGAAGTTTCCGCATGTATGTTTATAGCAGCCTTATTTGTAATAGCTAGAAACTGGAAACAACCCAGATGTCCCTCAACTGAGGAATGGATTAAAAAAAAAACCTGTGGTACATCTTCACAATGGAATACTACTCAGCCATCAGAAACAATGAAATCATGCAATTTGCAGCCAAATGGATGTAACTAGAGAAGCTCACCCTGAGTGAGCTTACCCAGACTCAGAAGGATGCACATGGCATCTGTTCACTTTTAATCGGATTTTTAGCCATATAGTACAGGATAACTATACTACAGCTAATGCACCAAAGGGAACATGAACATAGACTTTGCTTCCTGTCAATGAGACACTTTTCCCTAGTGGGGCTGCCTTGTAGACCCCCAGTGTATGAGGAGGCTCTTGGCCCTCATATTACTGCTGAACTGGGGTGGGGGACTGATATGTAGGGACATTCCTCTCCAGAGGAGTGGGATGGAAGAGATGGGGGTAGTGGGTGGAAGGGAGTGACTGGGAGGGGTTGAAAGAGGTACTGTGATGGCGATATAACCTGAAGTAATAAATAAACATAAGAAAGAATTAATAAAAATATTATTTTAAAAATTACATGATTTTCAAATACTGATTATGTTGTCAAGATACCGCTAATCCGAGGACGCTCCCTCCCACTCTTGGACACCATGGAAGCAGCTGAGTCCGAGAATCGGGATCCCCCTCCCCACCAGGAGAGACACGCTGGGTAAGTTCCAAATTGATACCCAGCCGACAGATTCAAACCCCACATGGAGAGACACTCTCCAGCCTGCTTCCCCCCCACCCCAGGTCTCACACAGATGGTCTGGCTATCAGGCAAAGGCTTGCAGACCCGCCGGAGCTAGCACGGATCAGCCGCAGAATACCTGCCAGGCTGTAGACTGCAACTCACTGCTGTTTACAGGAACTTGGTAGACCGTGGCACCATCTGCCAGGTCCCAGAGCCAGCTCCAGGGGGGAAGGCGGATCTTACCCTCACATAGGATTCAATCCTGGGCAAATCGAGAAGTCTTTGCCATTATTATTATTATTATTATTATTATTATTATTATTATTATTATTATTTTGCTACTACGGACACACCCGGCAGGGAGCCAGAGCTTAAGTGTATACAGCTCCGCCTCCTTGATAAGTGAAGTCTCCACCCGAGAGGCGGGGCAGAAAAACAAAACTTACAGGAGTGGAGTCAGACAAGTCGACCGCTACTCTAAAGCACCCCCTTTGAATCAAAGAATAGAAGACAACAGGAACAGACAGGTAAGACTTACACATGGCCAAACACCCCAGAAAATGCAGAATTCAAGGCGGAATGGCTCCAACAAAAGAAAGTGATGGCATTCAGCCAACCCGGATCACAGCATCACAACTGAAACACGTGAAAACTATAACAATTCTACATTATGGAAAGTCATAGAGTCCCTTCAAGAAGAACTTAAATTCATGAAGGAATTCAAAGAGACCACGATTTCACAGACGAAAACTATGGATAACACCATCAGAGAACTTCTAAACAAGGTGAATCAACTTGAACAAGAAAAAGAGAGGGCAATGGAAGACTTCCAGGCAAAGACAAGCAAACTGGAACAGGAAATGTACAAAACGAATAAAACCATTCTAGACATGAAAATGGAAATGGAAACAATAAAGAAAACACAGTCAGAGTTAAAATGGAAATGGAGAGCCAAGGGAAGAGAAAAGGAACTATGGATATCAGTACCAAAAATAGGATTCAAGAAATGGAGGACAGGATCTCAGGCATGGAAGATTCGATGGAAGAAATCAGTACAACATCCAAAGAAAATGAGAAAGCTAAAAAATCTCTCATCCACAACATCCAGGAAATCAAGGACTCAATGAAAAGAAGGAACCTAAGAATCATAGGCGTAGAGGAAAGAGAAGACTCCCGACTCCAGGGTCCAGGAAATATCTTCAATAAAATCATAGAAGAAAACTTCCCAAACCTAAAGAAAGAGATGCCAAAAAATTTCAAGAGGCTTACAGAACACCAAACAAATTAGACCAGAAAAGAAACTCCTCTCACCACATAATAATTGAAACTCCAAATACAGAGAACAAAGAGGGAATATTAAAAGCTGTAAGAGAAAAGGGCCAAGTCACATACAATGGCAGACCCATCAGAATTATACCGGACATGTCCTCAGAAACTTTAAAAGCCAGAAGGGCCTGGGCAGATGTCCTACAAGCACTGAGAGAACATAGGTTCTACTATACCCAGCAAAACTCTCTATCAACACAGATGGAGAAAACAAAATATTCCATGACAAAATCAAATTTAAACACTATCTACCCACAAACCGAGCTCTACAGAAGATCCCAGAAAAAAATTCAAACCCAGAGAAGATCACCACACCCAAGAAAAAAGAGGAAATAGAAATAACCACAGCAACTAAACAAAAAGAAGCACAAGATGATCACCTATACCAAAACAATGGCAAATAACAACCCCTGGTCACTAATATCCATCAACATCAATGGACTCAACTCGCCAATAAAAAGACACAGACT
Source organism: Lophiomys imhausi (assembly GCA_907164525.1). Lineage (NCBI taxonomy): Eukaryota > Metazoa > Chordata > Mammalia > Rodentia > Muridae > Lophiomys > Lophiomys imhausi. Next base: position 189,236 of record CAJQZJ010000087.1, read on the forward strand.
TACAGACTGGATCCGTAAACAAGACCCATCTTTTTGCTGCATACAAGGAACATATCTCACTACTGAAGATAGGCACTATCTCAAAATAAAGGGCTGGGAAAAGGTCTTCCAAGCAAATGGACCCAGGAAGCAAGCTGGAGTAGCCATCCTAATATCGAACAAAATAGACTTCCAATTGAAGTTAATAAACAAAGACAGAGAAGAGCATTACATACTCGTTAAGGGAAATATCTATGAAGAGGACATCTCCATACTGAACATCTATGCCCCAAATACAAAATCACCTACATTTGTAAAAGAAACACTTCTAAAACTTAAATCAAACATCGATCCCAACACTTTAGTAGTGGGAGACTTCAACACCCCACTCACAACAATGGACAGATCATCAAGACAGAAGCCAAACAGAGAAATAATGAGTCTAACAGAGATCATGAACCAAATGGACCTAACAGATATCTACAGAACGTTTCACCCAAACACAAAAGAATACATCTTTTTCTCAGAACCGCACGGAACCTTCTTCAAAATTGACCATATAGTTGGACACAAAGATAGCCTCAACAGATACAGGAAAATTGAAATAACCCCTTGTATCCTATCAGACCACCATGGAATAAAGCTGGACTTCAACAGCAAAAGAATCAAAAGAAAGGCAACATGCACATGGAAATTGATCAACTCTTTACTAGAGGACCACTGGGTCAGGGAAGAAATAAAGAAGGAAATCAAAGACTTCTTAAAACCCAACGAAAATGAAGACACAAGATACCCAAACCTAGGGACACAATGAAAGTGGTGCTATGAGGAAAATTCATAGCACTAAGTGCCTTCAAAAAGAAAATTGTGAAAGCTCATATTAACGAATTAACAGCCAAACTGGGTGAACTGGAAAAAAAAAGAAGCAAATACCCCCAAAAGGAGCAGAAGGCAGGAGATCATCAAACTTAGGGCTGAAATCAACAACTTAGAAACAAAAAGAACTATACAAAGAATCAATGAAACCAAGAGTTGGTTCTTTGAGAAAATCAACAAAATAGAAAGACCCTTAGCCAAATTAACTAAAAGACAGAGGGAAAAAACCCAAATCAACAAAATCAGAAATGAAAAGGGAGAAATAACAACAGACATTGAGGAAATCCAGAAAATATTTAGATCCTACTTTAAAAATCTATACTCCACCAAATTTGAGAACTTAAGTGAAATGGACAATTTTCTCGATAGATTCCACCTACTGAAGCTAAATCAAGATCAGATTAACAGATTAAACAGCCCTATAACCCCCTAAGGGAATAGAAACAGTCATTAAAACTCTCCCAACCAAAAAAAGCCCAGGGCCAGATGGCCTTAGCACGGAATTCTACCAGACCTTCAAAGAGGAGCTAACACCCATACTCTTCAAACTCTTTCACCAAATAGAATCTGAAAGAACATTGCCAAACTCATTCTATGAGGTCACAGTCACCCTGATTCCTAAACCACACAAAGACCCAACAAAGAAAGAGAAGTTCAGACCAATCTCCCTCATGAACATAGATGCAAAAATACTTAATAAAATACTAGCAAACTGAATTCAAGAACACATCAAAAGTATCATACACCATGATCAAGTAGGCCTCATTCCAGGAATGCAGGGATGGTTCAACATATGAAAGTCTATCAATGTAATTCACCATATAAAGAAGATGAAGGAAAAAAACCACATGATAATCTCGCTAGATGCAGAAAAGGCATTTGAAAAATCCAACACCCCTTCATGCTAAAAGTTATGGAAAGAACAGGTATACAAGGACCATACCTAGAAATAACAAAGGCAATATACAGCAAGCCAGTGGCCAACATCAAATTAAATGGAGAGAAGTTTGAAGCATTTCCTCTAAACTCAGAGACAAGACAAGGATGTCCACTTTCACCATATCTCTTCAATATAGTACTTGGAGTTCTTGCTAGAGTAATAAGACAACTAAAGGAGATCAAAGGGATAAATATTGGAAACAAAGAAGTCAAATTATCCCTATTTGCAGATGATATGATAGTATACATAAGTGACCCCAAAAACTCCACCAGAGAACTCTTACAGCTGATAAACACCTTCAGTAAGGTGGCAGGATACAAAATTAATTCAAAAAAATCAGAAGCTCTTTCTCACACAAATGAGCTGAGAAAGAAATAAGGGAAACAACCCCCTTCACAATAGCCACAAACAATATAAAATACCTAGGGATAACTCTAACCAAGCAAATAAAGGACCTATACAACAAGAACTTCAAGCCCTTGAAGAAAGAAATGGAAGAGGCCTTTAGAAGATGGAAATATCTCCCATGCTCATGGATAGGTAGGATCAACATAATAAAATGGCTATCGTACCAAAAGCAATATATAGATTCAATGCAATTCCTAACAAAATACCAACACAATTCTTTATAGACTTGAAAAGAGCTACTCTCAACTTCATATGGAATAACGAAAAGCTCAGAATAGCTAAATCAATACTTTATAATAAAAAAAAACATCTGGAGGTATCACCATCCCAGATTTCAAGCTGTACTACAGAGCAATAGTAGTAAAAACAGCATGGTATTGGTGTAGAAACAGAACAGTAGATCAATGGAATCGAATTGAAGATTAATTTTTGACAAAGAAGCCAAAACGGCACAATGGAAGAAGGACAGCATCTTCAACAAATGTTGCTGGTCCAACTGGATGTCCACTTGTAAAAGAATGAAATTAGACTCATACTTATCACCTTGTACAAAACTTAAATCCAAGTGGATTAATGACCTTAACATAAGGCCCGTCACCCTAAATCTACTAGAAGAAAAAGTGGGAAAAACCCTCCAACTCATTGGCACAGGTGACAACTTCCTGAACAGAACACCAACAGCTCAGGACCTGAGACCAACAATCAATTAAATGGGACCTCATGAAACTGAAAAGCTTCTGTAAGGGAAAAGACACAGTCATCCAAACAGAACGGCAGCCTACAGACTGGGAGAAAATCTTCACTGATCCCACATCTGACAGAGGACTAATATCCAAAATCTACAAAGAACTCAAGAAATTAAACGCCAAGAAACCAAATAATCCAATCATAAAATGGGGAACAGAGCTAAATAGAGAATTCACAAAGGAGGAATCCCTAATGGCCAAGAGACACCTAAAGAAATGCTCAACATCCTTAATCATCAGTGAAATGCAACTCAAGACGACTCTGAGATTCCATCCCACACCTGTCAGAATGGCTAAGATCAAAAGCTCAAATGACAGCACATGTTGGCGAGGGTGTGGAGAAAGGGGTACCCTACTCCATTGCTGGTGGGAGTGCATGCTTGTGCAACCACTATGGAGGTCAGTCTGGCGATATCTTAGAAATCTTGGAATAGCTTTGCCTCAGGACCCAGCCATACCACTTCTGGGTATACATCCAAATGACTCCTCACGGAATCATAAGGAAGTCTCCTCATCTATGTTCATAGCAGCCTTATTTGTAATAGCTAGAAACTGTAAACAACCCATATGCCCCTCAAGTGAAGAATGGATTAAAAAACTGGTACATCTATATAATGGAATATTACTCAGCTATCAGAAACAATGAAACTATGCAATTTGCAGCCAAATGGATGGAACTAGAGAAGCTTCCTGAGTGAGCTAACGCAGACTCAGAAGGATGCACATGGCATCTATTCACTTATAGTAGGATTTTAGCTATATAGAACAGGATATCTGTACTACAACCAACACACCAAAGGGAACATGGACATAGCCTTTTTTATTTCTTTCATTTGTTGTTTTTGTTGTTAGTTTTTGTTGGTTTGTTTGTTTGTTGGTCTGTTTTTTAGTTTTCCCTCCCCAGCAATGATACACTTTTCACTGGTGGTACTGCCTTGTAGGCCCCCAGTGTATGAAGAGGCTCCTGGCCCTCATATGACGTCTGAACTGGGGCGAGGTACTGTTATGTGGGGTCACTCCACTCCAGAGGAGCAAGATGGAAGTGTTAGGGGGTAGAGGATGGGAGGGTGGGACTTGGAAGGTGGGAAAGAGGACAATATGATGGAGATGGAACCTGAAGCAACCAATAATTAAATTTATTAAATAAAAAAAAGCAGGTAACAGGTTTAAAACATTGTAAATAAATTAAAGGTTACAGCTGGTCAACATGGCTTTATAAACCACCAAGAGTTGAAAAAAACTTAGAGCTAAGGTAAAATACATGAAATGTGTGGGGTTAGCCCATACCTTTAACTTCAGCAGAGACAGGAGGAACATTATAGAGTTAGTTGTCTTATAAATTCTATAGTTACAAGTAACAGGGTGGTGATGGTGCACACCCTTAATACCATCATTCGAGAAGAATACACCCTTAATCCCAACACACTAGAGACAGAAACAGGCAGATGCCAGAGCTCAAGATCAGCCTGATATAAAACAAGCTCTACATAGGGAAAAATTTTGATCCAGGGGCGGGGGAGCACATCTTTAATCCCTTCAGTTGGGAACCACAGGTCTTGATCCCAATACTTAGTATGCAGAGACAGGCACATAGGATCTGTAAGGATTTAAGTTTAAAAGCTACTACATACAAAAGGCATGCTCAATGTAAACAAATTGTCCTTTGAGATCTCAAAATATATACACTAAAGGTTTGTTTAGCTCCAAAATAACAAAATAATTTCTTCTTTAATTCATATTGAAAGATAATACTCTATGTATTGTCAAAAAACCAAATTTGCTCCAGGAAAAATATTACCTGACCCCCCCCCCCCCAAAAAAAAAGGGCAAGGCTCTGTTCTTATCTTTCCAGGAGATTTAAAGCATCCATTCTAGGAATGCAGGGACAACTGGACAAGGGAAACCTCAGCAGAAAACAGATCAGACACTGAAGAAGATGAGTGGCCCAGATGATCCAGTCTTGCAGACTCCCTCAATAGCTGTTTCCTCAAAAGTCTACAACCACAACTCAAAATCACTAAGATCGTTCAACTCCACAGACTGCTCCATCCAGAACTTCAGTAAAGGCCCGAATATCAGCTTCTGTCTCCAAACTTCTTAGGACATCTAAATAGCTAAGCACAAAAGGACTGAACATCAAATGATTCTATTAACATTTTTAACCATTTTTCCATCCCTATTTGGGCCCCAAACAGGTTTACTACGTCACAAATCAGCAGGAAGTCATTTATGAGAGCGACATCCCAGGCCCAGAAGGTGGGGAAGGTGTTCCCCCCCTTTGGTTATTCGATGCATAACAGAAAATTTTGTCATTTAAGGGAAGAGACTACAAGCTGTTAAATGGTCGTGTTAAATGGGTTTTGGAGGTTAGACCTAGGGATTTCTCCCTGTTTCTTTTCTGTATCCTTCTTTCTCTCCTATGTAGGAGTGAATAGACTTGAGAAAAAATGGGACATAGACATAGTATAGAAAAGATTTTTAAAAAAGGACAGATTATTGAATAAGCCCTTATACCTTTGTATATTGATAAAACTTTAATACTATATTAGGCTAAATTGGTATTGATCATTGTATATTAATGCAAAATTAAGATTGTATTGGACTATATCAGTACTGATCTTAGTATATTGACACAAAATTAAGAATATATTTGGCCACATTGGTATTGATTTTTGTATATTGTTACAAAATTAAGGGTAACACTTCTTAAAGGTATTGTACCTAGTAATGCTTAAAAAGGAAATGTGAATTTTTGGCCTTTTGCTACCAAGCATCATAAACTGTTTAGGATAATTAAGAAATACAAACTAACAGTCATGCAAGCGTGTCATTTTGTTAGTTACTATGACAGTCTATCACAGTTATTTTCTAAGCTACTCAGAAATCAAGTTGTTAAGAGACAGCAACATTTGCTTATCTAAACATAAGAGATGGACAGGGCGTCTTCAAAAACCCCAAGAGATCTACAGAGTATGGCATTCAAAGATGTTTTCTTAAATTAAGATTTTTTTTTATATTGAGACATGCCAGCTCCTGACAGCATCCCCTATTCTACTCCAAGTAGAAGATGAGCATCGAAGAATCTCCAGTGTGAGATGGTTGAATTAGTGGCAAGCCTATCTCTTTGGAAAAAAAAAAAAAAAAAAAACAAAAAACAAAAAAAAAACTGTGCTTCAACTGTAGACAGACTGCTGTCCAAAAAGAACAAAACTTGGAAGCAGGTAAGTCAACAGCCTAGCTCTGCCAAGACAGGGTAGGTAAGCCCTTCATAATTCCTGCTCTACAATCAATGTCTGTCAGAGAAATGGGGCCAAACAGCTGAAGATTGATGCTGTAATGTATGGAGAGAAAATGGGAACTATCCAGGCAGCCACTGGTATGTCATTTCTTAGTTTTGGAAGCTGCGGGCTCTGCACTTCCTATATAATCAGATATATTTATCCCTCTCAGGTCTCTGAGGTGGTTAAAGAATAGATAGCTAGAGTCTCATAGTTAAATTTTGAGTTGTTTAGGAATCAAGAAGGCATTCTGGATCTAAGAAGATGTTTCTAAAATTGTGATGCAAGTTAGTATGAAAGCTGAGTTAGATAGAGAACTTTAAACTCATGGAGATAGTTAGATAGTAGAATGTTAAAGTCAGGGGCCAAATACATATGGAATGGACATTGAGAATGTTTGCTAAGCCATATAACTCTCAGAATTGTGGCCTATTTATTTCAGCTGTTTTGTACTGTATTTATTGTTATAAGAGAAAGAACCATTTGTTGGACTGAAAAAAAAGAATTATGCATTTGGGGGGAAGGGTGAGAGGGTAGGAGGGTGGGGCTGGGAGGGGTGAAGGGAGAGGGCTGTGATAGAGATGTAACTTGAAGTAATAAATAAACATTTAAAAAAGTGAGGAAAACAAACAAACAAAAAAAAAGATACCACTAATCCTGCCTGTTGGGAGAGAGGTGCAGTTCAAAGCCAGACTTGAATACATAAATGAGTTCCAGATTGGCCAAAGGTACATAGTGAGACTCTGTTTCAAAAACAGAAAACATTTCCCAAAGAAATAATATCAGCATATCAGAGAGACACCAACAGTAACTTGTGGAGAAGTGCTTACATTAGCAAATGAGTGGAATAAGTCTAGAGATCTGTCTAGGATGGGGAAATGAATCAAAGGCAATATATGTGCTCAAAGTAAAATTATTCAACCATCAAAAAAGCATGATCCTTTTATGTGTAGTAAAATGGATGGGAATGGAGAATAACATGTGAAGAAAAATAAGCCAGGCACAGAAAGGCAGATACCACATTTATCTCTCATGTGTGGAAACTAGAAAGTCTATCTTAGTAGAATAAAGATTAATAGATTTCATAAATGGCAAAGATGAGGAAGTGTTAAGCAAGACAAGACAATGGGAACAAAGCACATTTAGACAGAAAAATAAGTTCCGGGGCTCTGCATGGTGGAGTGACTACACTACACAATCATCTCTTATATATTTGCTAATAACAAGAAGAGATGAACTCAAAGCTTGAAAGGACAGAGATGACAAAGTCACAAAAACAAACATTTACTTAGAGTATATACAAATGTGTTGAAATATCAACCCAAGTCCCATCAGCATATGCAGTGACCTTCTGTTACAGATAATAAAACTGACTGACACTATTCACGGTAGTGTTATTCATATACCAACTCAGAAAAATACATCACAGAAAACAAACTGTATGGATAGAGCCTTAAGTTTAAGATGTGCAAAATAGCTCTTCACAATGAAGTTATGTGCTTTCATGTGGAGGGAAATGCTCTCAAACCCTGACCTGTAAGCAGAAAGTGCACATCTGTGCTTTCTCTGAATTACTGTGACATGAAATAGAGGGTGTAGAGGAATTATAGGATCATGAAAATTTCCTGCATCTTCATTGAACTGGGCTACATGGAAGAAAGCATTCTGTAAAACATGTGGAATGGTTTAAAAAAAAAGAAAGGAAATCTCTTCCTTAAGTGTACCTTAAAAACTATAAAAATTATCTTCACTTGTTAAGTTTATTTGGTGTCAAAGACTTCGTGTCTACCTTCCAAATGGTGTAAGTGTGCTAGAGCAAATGGGATATATATTAAGTGTAATATGAACCACATGTCTTAAGGTGAAGAGAGGAGACACCAATGGGAAAAATGGGAGAGAGTAAAGTCTGTGGAGTAAGATTAATACTGGAGAGTTTAGATGGAGACATGTGTTTTGAACAGTGTATGTCTTTGCCACCTGAGTAATCCAATGGCAACATGTACACTGTGCATTCAGTTTACAACAGCTAGAGAAGGAATTTGAGTGTGTGTACAGCACCAGTCATGTCTGAACTGAACACAAGAAAACATCAATTATTCCATAGCATGTGTGCCAAAATTTCTGATCAAATCTATATTAGCTATGCTGAAACCCCCATGTTCCACTTGAGTCCACTGAGAACACTTAGAAGCAAGAACAGAAAAATCACTATCAGTGTCTGAAGCCTGATAAACATGGACAGGGATTAGAGGCTTTTTCAGAATCTTGGCATTGACAGTGTGGTGACACCCTGTAAGATCCTATAGTGCCATGGTGAATAATGGCCACCTGTCCAAGCAGACAGAGACACCATCAGGGCTCCTGTCTGTGAACCCTGAAGCACCTAGAACTGGAAAAAATAATGAAATCAGACAGGTGCCCTATTCTAAGATTTCTAAGCAAAACTGGACCTGCTAGTGTACTGGGGGAGAGCTTTGCTCTTGAAGAATGATCAGTCGGGAGGAGATTAGAAGATCATCACGACCATGATTCAAAACAGCCCCACATGGCTATATGTAAGCCAGATCACAGGATGTACAAAAGTTGGATTAGACACAGGACTAATTCAGATAGTCTCAGCTCCCCACAGATTTTGTGCTGGTTTCACAGGAAACATGTTAACTTCACATTTTGCACCTCATCGAGTGTTATGAGTTGCTTCTCATCTGTATCAAACTGGGAATCCTTTGCAGAGCATCATGAAGGACCTTCAGTATTTGTACTGTCATAGAAGATAAACTACAGAGAGATGTTGGTGGGGGATCACTTTGGTGGTCCATGACTGCTATTTTGTCTGTGTGACAAAATGTGCCACCTGTGGTATGCCATATACTGTTGGATCCAACAAACTAGCACATAGGGTTATTTGAGTTTGTATGGGGTATATTTTGCATGTATAACAGAGAGGAGACTAGCACTTTTGGTAAACCATACATTGATCATCATTGTTTTTATACATACTGTGTAGCAAGCTATATTTTGATGCCTGCATTCCTATTGGCCTAGCAGACAGTATTATCTTACTCAATATGATACTAATGTACAGAGGGAAGAATAAATCAATAGGTTTCCCAAGTATTTATCCATACACACTGAAGCAGAGAGATGATGAGTTGTGCCTACCTAAGTCCTCTTTCCATAGTTCCATTCTGTTCTTGTGGGATTTAGTTTTGATTGCTTGTGTGTCTATTTGTTCCTAATGGACATGGGAGAATCTAGTATCCAGGTGAGGAGTTTGTTCAGGAGAGAATTCACAACAGCCCCACATGACTGTATGTAAGGCAGATCTCATCAAGGCTGACTTGAAAACCTTCAGAAGCTGAACTTCAACCAGAAGCAAAGCTGCTGAGGATCCTCACCATAGCCACAAACTGGAGTGTCTGCAGATCCTATGTCTGTTCAGAAAAACTGGCAGAGGAAGAATTTACACCTACAGCCCTGTTATCACAATCCTCCCCCTCTTTATTTAGTCTTTTTTTCCTGATACTAAAGGTCAAACAACAGAAATTGTTTCTTTAGGTAAGTCCCAGTTATGTATGATTCATGCCAGCCCTGGTTTGCATTAGACAGGGGTAATACCAGCAGGGCTGATCTGGTCTTTTTAACTCCACAGAAGGTGAAAGTCATTTTCCACATCTCAACAGTGCACTCTAGACAGTAGGGTATTACATATCTGTGGCATTTTATCACCATCTTCTGTGAATGACATGGTCAAACAAGATGACATTCACTTTCTAGATAGTCAATATAGATCTTAGATTAACCTAAATCTATTGGTTTCAGTCCAAAATGAGTGAGTATCATGTGTGATGAATGATGAAATCAGGTTTTTGATATAAAGAAAAAAACAGACACAAAGTCTGGTTGTAAATAGAAGCTAGACATTCTGCTGTTTATACAACGGAGTATGGAACTAAACCTATCATAATCTGTTATTGGTGCCACGGCTTATCCTCAAACTCAAGCCTCATTGAGAACATAACTATGCTGTTTTTGTCTCTGTGCTGACATCCAAACACTAGGACAGATGTCACTTTTGTAATGAGACTTTTGCATCTGGCCTCCAGTCTCAGCCAGAAAAGTCACATAGTGGAAGACTAGCCTTCACTCACCTTTTCATGTCACAGTGACTCCAGGTGATAGATGGCTTTCACAAAAATGCTCACTGTGGTGAGCACAGACTCTGCTTTTCTGCAAGCACCATCTTTAGTGTCCCTCTGAAGCTCTATCTTCCTTTATGTAGAGGTCATTGACCTTCAGGAATACCCATGATTTCTTAGACCAGGGGCAGGTACTTATCCTGTTGCCTCCTGGGATAGAAACTCAGGAGAAAGCTCTTAGGATCAATTAAAGAGGAGGCATGCCTTGATGATGACCAAAGCTCCCTGGAGACTGTGTGGAGGACAAAGATCAGGGGAGTCACCTATGGTGGGCAGGAGCAGTTCCCCCTCTATATCTCCCTCTGTCAACCCTCTGCATGCATGTCTCAGAATGTCTTTGGTGTTTTCATGCCCTGTGTGGAAGGTCTCACCATGCTAGAAATTGACTCCTCTGTATTCTGCAAAGAGTACTTCATTTTAAACACATTTTAAACACAGCAATGGGTTTATTCTAAGTACATTTTACTTTCTATGCCCAACTTTGACTCCCTACATTCAAGCCATTTCAATGTACTGCTTGCTTTATTTTTAAGCACTTAAAATATTTATTCAGCCCTCATACATACATACAGGAATCATTATACAGACTTAATGGGTCATATTTAGGAATACATATTTATATACATAGACTTAAATACATTCAATAACAATTAGTAATAAAAAAGAGGTCATGCATTTGGAGAAGACTCCCATGGAGTGAGTATTTGGGAAAGTTTCAAAGGAAGAAAGGGAAAGATAAAATGCAATCAAATTGTAACCCCAAATATTAAAGGTAAAAAGTCACTCAGTTTTATGTGATACCATATCCTTCATAAATAAAAACCTAAATAAAACCATTATTTAAAACAATTTTTAATTGTAAAAAAATTATACAGTATGTTCTAACCACTATTTCTCCTCCCACAACTATTTAAAGATCCTTCTCACTTCCCCACTGGCCCAATTCCAATCCAATACCCTTTCTTTCTTTCTTCCTTTCTTCCTTTCTTTCATTCTATCCTTCTTTCCTTATTTCTTTCTTTCTTTAGAAAATCAACAGGCAAACAAACAAATTAAGCAAAACAAGGAAATATTATGATAATAATAACCAGAAGAAGCACACACATTCCCAAAATTAAAAAATCAAAAAATTAGAATATACAAGCAAAAGTCCATTAAAACAAAAAAATGCTCTCCCAATTCAATAAGACCCAAAAAGTTGTCAAAAATACCATTGAGTTCATTTTGTGTTGATGGTCATGAGGTCTTTCCTTTACTGTGTTTGATATGCCCTACAATGGACAGAACTAATTTTCCCTTGTAAGCAGCTGCCATTTGGAGATAGCTATCTGGTTAAGGATGAGATCCTACGTCCATTTCTCTTGTCAGTGCTAGGAGCCTGTCTACCTTGAGCCTATGAAGTACCTGTGCATGCTGCCAGAGTCTCTGTGATTTCATGTGTACATCAGCCCTGTTCTGTCTGGAAGATACTGTTTCCTTGGAGTCATCAATCTCCTCTGGCTCCTACATTTTTCTTCCTTCTCTTCCTCATAGGTCCCTGAGTCCTGAGGGAAGAAGTTTGATGAAGACATATCATTTAGGACTCGGTGTTCAGAAATCACTCTCTGCACATTGCCAGTTGTGAGGCTCCATGTTAGTTTCCATCTACTGCAAGAGGAAGTTTTTCTGATGATGTCTCAGCAAGGCACTGTTCTATGGGTATAGTAAAATGTTATTAGGAGTAAACTTATTGCTGTGTTTCTTTAGCTGAACTATAGTTCAGACCTAGGCCAGAGACTATTCAGTCTCTGGTTCTTAGCCTCCAGAGCAGTGTTGGGCATGAGTTACATATTGTGGAATGGGCCTTAAATACAATCAGATAGTGTTTGGTTAATCCCATAATGGTTTTGCCATAATTGTACCAGTATATCATGAAAATAGGTCACTGGTGAAGATTTTTGATTTGTACCTAGTTGGGCCATTACCTTTTTTCTCTAGTAAATTACTTCTGGTGATCTTCTGGTGCAGATTATCTTTAAGTACCATGAATACTAGTCAGTAGAAGTAAAGGCTCTAATTAGGAACAAGATCTACTTCTCTGTGTTCAATGACATATATAAGTGTTGTCTTCGGCAATAGGACCATACTATCAGTCTGTGGAGAGCAACCAACAGCCTTGATGAAATCTTGAGATGTTTGGCAGTCAAAATAACTCTCTACCAGGGAAACCATAGCCACTAAAATTTTATAACATACAGATTTGCAACAGAAATCAAGGAATGGGAACATCCACATAAAAAAGACAAGATCAGCACCTATAATCACCTTGATTATCCTAACTCCAGATGCACAGACTCCAGCACAAAGCACAAACAGCCAAGACAATATGTCTTCACCAGAACCCAGTAGTCTTATTATAGTAGGCCCTGAGAAATGTAATGTAGCTGAAGCAAAAGACAAGGACTTCAGAACAACAATTATGAATATGTTCAAGGACCTTTAAAGAGGCTATGAATAAATCCACTAATAACATCTGTGAGAACACAAACAGTTGAATGAAATAATAAAAACATTTCAAAACTGAAAGTAGAATTTAACAAAGAAATAGAAACACTTAAGAAAACCTAACTGAAATAAAATTAGAAATAAAAATTTTAGGAAGCCAAACAAAACCTCAGAGGTCAGCCTCACAGACTACAATACATGGAAGAAAGACTCTTAGGCATTGAAGACAAGGTAGTAGAAATGGATACCTCAATCAAAGAAAACACTAAATTAAAAAATGCAGGTACTACATGCTACAGCCTAGTTTGGGCAGACTGTAGACACAGAGTCCCACCTGCCCCACTGTGCAGACATAGACAGTTACCCAGAGGGAGGCCTGCCAGTCTCATGGCCTGGCCTGCAGCAGAAGCCACTACAATGTACAAGTGGGTGGTGAACATATAGAAGAGAAAGAGATGCAGAACAGTTTGAACATTGTGAAGCGAGATGGAACTGGAGACACGGGGTGGAAAGGAATAGCTTGTTGTGAGTAGTCAGACCTGCTACCTGAGGCCATAGTGAAGTCCTGGCCCATGCAGCCACTGAGGGCCATGTCAGGATCCTGGCTATTCAGTGGCAGGGGTCACTGTTGATGAACATGGCTCATTTTACTAGTAGAGACGATGAGGATATCCCTGATCTCGACAGCCGCCTAGGACCACGAGCATGTCCAGGGGCAGTGAAGAACTGGCCATACCTATCACTGGCTCCTGTATTCTGGAGAGTTGGCCCCACCCCTCATTGGTGACAGCACTCAGGAAAGTGGGCCCTGCACCCTCCAGGGCAGCACAGTAGAGCTGGCTCTGGTGGCGGGGATGCAGTTGGACCAACCCAAGCAATGGTGAGAGCTCAGGAGTGCTGGTCCCACCACTCCTCTGCTGTGAGTGTGGTACAGGAGCAGAGGTGATGCTGTCCACCTTCTTGTCCCTCACCACCTGCAGCAGTTGGGAGAGCTGACCAGGGGATTATGAGAGTGGGAGAAATTAACCCTATCTCCCACTGGCTACAGCACTTGGGAGAGCAGACTCTGCACCTAATCTGTGCAGGACAGTAGAGCTGGACCTGGTGGAGGGGGCACAAGTTAGCTGGCCCCATAGGTATGAGCACAGGAGAGCTGACCTGCAACTAATCTGCCATTAGGTGGTTTGACTGAATGAGGGGGTTATGTCCTCACCCTATTGCTCCTCTTCACATGCAGTAGTCAGAAGAGCTGGCCCTGAGATCATAAGAGTGGGAGAGCTGTCCCTGCCCCTCACTGGCAGGAGAGGGGTCCTTGTACCTTGCCTGGGCAATACAGTGGAACTGACCCTGATGGCAAAGGCATGGATGAGCCAGCCCCAAGGGTGTGAGAGTGGGAGAGCTGGCCTAGCCCCTCACAGGTTGCAGCACTTAAAAGAATGGGCCCTGAACCTCAACTAGGCAGCTAGCCCATGCTATAACTTAGTCTGTATTCCCCTGAGACAGGAGAGGCACAAAAGAAGGTCATGAAAGATCTCTTTAGCTCCTCACTCGCTGTTTCAAGAGTTCTTCTTCAAGCTCAGGTCATCAATGGGGAAATAAGAGCTTTTTAAAGGATGTTTTGAATTCTTTGTTTCTCAGGGTATAGATGAGAGGGTTCAGGGAAGGGGTCACTGTGGTGTACAGAACAGCAATGACCTTATCCAGGAGACCAGCAGTTCCTAGGGCTGGACGAACATAAGTATATAGAACAGTGGAGTAATACAGGGTGACCACAACGAGGTGGGCAGAGCAGGTGGAGAAGGCTCGCTTCTTGCCCTCAGATGAGCGGATGCGCAGGATGCTGGCAATGATGAAGCCATAGGATGTCAAGGTCAATAGAAAGTTCAGACCAGTCAGGAACATGTCTGCAATGATAGTCATGATGTCGTTGATGAAGGTGGGGCTGCAGGACAGCATCAACACAGAAGGGATCTCACAGAAGAAGTGTGTGATGAGGTTGGGACCACAGAAGGACAGTGGCAACACAAGACAAGTAAGCACTAAGGAATTGAAAGCTCCAGTGAACCACACGAAGGTTGCAAGGGCCATGCAGACCCTGTCACTCATGAGGGTACCATAGTGCAAGGGCCGACAGATTGCAAGATAGCGGTCATAGGCCATGGCAGAGAAAAGCAGAAGCTCAGAGCCCAGGACCCAGGAGAAGACGAACATCTGTGTGAGGCATCCCCCATAAGATATGGTGTTCTCTGCCACCAGGCTCTGCAGGACCTTGGGCAGGACAGTGACAGTGCAGATCACATCCAGCAGGGCAAGGTTGACAAGGAAGAAGTACATGGGAGTGTGGAGGTTGGAACTGCTGTGGATGGTTGTGATAATCAGGCCATTGCCAGCTATGGTCACCATGAACAAGGCAAAGAAGAGGCAGAAGAAGGCATTCTGGATCCAGGGGTCATCCACAAAGCTCTGCAGGATGAACATGGTCACAACTGACTGGTTCCCAGGAGCCATGGGAAGCACCTGTAGGCTCAAAATAGGAATTGTAACTTGGGCCTCTGGCATAGGCAGTGAGTTTTATTCTGATTAACTCAAACTCATTTTTAAAACTCAGGCAACAATCAATTCTGTGTAATGAGGAACCTGTTCTCAAAAGAAAAGAATGGTTCGGTTTTATTCTTGTGGATCACAGAATAAAGAGAAGAGAACAGGTCACAGGCACACACCACACAGACTCAGGATGTGAGCATGAGTGGACCCTAAGTTATGGTTTCTGGTCAAATTGTTCCATACATGCTGCACCTCACCCCGCAAAGAGGGAGAGATTGCCATGCTTATGTGAGCCAACCAAGGCACAGCTACGGGAGACTGCTGTACGGGGAAGACATGAATAATCACCAAAGAAGCTGAGGAAGGATGAGAGGGCAGTGAAAAGGGTTTACTGTGTTGCTGGCTGTTTGTCTCAGAGAGTGGGATATAATGCACAGACCTCTCTGAAGACAGACCAAGTGTGTGTGGTCTTTGTGACAATGTGGTTTCTCATCCAGGTGACAGCAATGAACCCAGAACTTCCTATCTTGAAACTCTTCCATTAGGACATGAAGCTAGAAGATGACATTCAAGAGTCATGCACAACCTGAGGAGAAAAGTTAGATCTCCCGAGGGTCTTATGGTGTATCTCAAACCATTAAGCCATAGAAGCTCAGGTAGTCCCAAACCCAGCTCCTGCAAGACTGCTCAGAGAGCCCTCTAAGGGAATCAAATAATCCCTTAGGACTCTCCATTGCCTGAAATTCTCCAGCATGTATCTGGAAGACACAGACTCCAAATGCTGAGAAAGCAGCCTCCTGTTGATAAGAGAGGGTGTTGTGGTGACCAAGATTGCGACCATCTGAACTAACTTCCCTCTACCAGACTTTGCCAATTAGAGTATAGTGAACCATACGTCCTTGAGTGTGAGTTAAGAGTCAGGTTGTAAGGTCAGGCTGACATTGATGGGTGACCAAACTTTCCATTGGGGACTGACAATGGAGGACACATGGTGTGATCAGGATACTCTCATTTAACTACCAAATTTAGCATGAAAAGACATTTCATGTTTCAGAGCAAAGCATTTCACATGTTTCCAGAGTAGACTGCTCTAAAACCGAAAATAGTCCTGGAGACTCATTCACTGGAGCTCCCCACACACTATGCACCTCCATTACTCCATCCCACAGTGCTCCAGGGGAGTTTGCAGGGAGAGGGATGTGGGTGACTATGTTGGGCTGGATCTGTTCCCACCTTCCATCCACCAGCACAAGCTCAATATAATGATAGCATAGCCCGGGCTGGCAGGTCTGGGAACCTTGTCCTGGGGTCAACCTTCAATCTTGTTTCCAAGGGTCTCAGACCAGGCTGCACAAAACACGTAGCCTCTCCATTTCACAAGTTCTATTAGTCACTGGGCCACAGCTGGGGTGTGCATATGGTGTCCATAAACACCAAGAATAATAGTTCCATTTGCCAGGTTTAGCAGACAAAATCCAGGAGCTGGGATAAATAGGAGCACCCTTGTAAAAACATATCTCAAATCCTGCTAGGCAATTCTGATTCTAAATAGTATTTGTTACTGATCTAAAATAGAGATTGATATGGGCTTCTCTACTTTTTTCTGACCACTGAAGTCCACCCAAATCCACACATCTCTGTCTTTGTGTGTTTAAGAGGCCAGCACCAATTGAAGATGGCCCTGTGCCTGAATTCACATATCAGAGAGATAAACCACTGTGTCAAACAACATGAGAATATACACCCTGCCCACACTTACCTACAATTCTTGCCCTATAGTAGTCTGTTCAGAAGGGTCAGGAACTCTTTATGTCTGTGCTGTCTAGGCAGCCTGGCAAGAAAAGAAAAGAATGAACTCCAGGGCCATTTCTCCTCCTTGGGAAAGTGAAGTGGCCTCTGTAGGCTGTCACACTAGGGTGAAGGTGAAAAGTCCATAGTAACAGGTGCCTCAGAAAGGCTAAGGGGCTTGATGCAGGAACTGCTGCTGAATTGTACCCCACAAAACCCTCCTATCATGTCTCTACTTCCTGTTTGAGGGATTTAACCCTACTTACTCCCAAATCATAACTAGAATGTTTCTACTTTGTCTTTGTGTAATTGTGAGCAATGTACATGAAATCTACATGGGAAGAAACTATTTCTATTTCCATAAATCTGGAACAGTAACATGATTATGAAACCTACCTGTATGTCTGTATGCATGTGTCTTTGTGTCCAACAACGTATGTGGAAAGAAACCTGAGAAGAGGGGAGAGGAGATGAAAGAAAGACAGATGGGGGAAGAGAGAGAGAGAGAAGCTGTGATTGCACTATTACCCACCTCTCCGGCCCTTCATCTCACTTCTCTGTGGTAGCTCTTGGACCTGTTATCCTACTCTGTGGATAGCAGAAACATCCACAGAAACACATCTTTGTTCTTTTAACTTGAATACCTGTGTCCCTAAAATATTCTAGAACCTATAAAGGAATCTACTGATCAAACAGCTGACAGGGGAGAAAAATACACAGCCAACTTAAGCAGCAATACACATTAGCGGTTTTTTGAAACTAAAGGCATTTTCCAGATGAGTCACTAGGACTTTGACATAGGGTTGGGGACTCCTGCCTAGACAGATACATCTGAACCCTATAAAAGAGCATCAGCTAGGTCATGTCCTCACCACACCATCTGGGCTGCAGGGGGATGCCTTAGTCTGGAGGAGCACAGAAATGTCCATTTGCTTCAGGTAATCCTGGCTTAAATATAGATAGCTTTCACTGTATGATGCAACCCAAAGCAGCCATGGCCCCATGGGAGGCCTGCCTCAGAGCTCTGGCTGAGTTGGCCTTGAAACTATCTTTCAAGTCTACAATGGAAAGAGGAGGTGGAAAGGGGCCTAGCCCCAAAGGCAGATAAGAAGTGCACTGGTTCTGCTTGCTGTGGCAGGAACTCAGATGCTTTCCAGCTGGAGCTCACTTCTTCACATCCAAGTCACAGTTGAAAACACAGCAGGGTAGGGGTCAGGGTCAGGTGGTCACCTGCTAAAGTTCATCAGGAGAGGATCTCAGATTTCTCTAGTGTGGGCCATCACTGGCTGCATTTGAGGCTGTGATGCCAAAGTTTGTGTGGGAAAGGGACAACCTACTCATTGTATCCTGATCTTGGGAGACAGAATTGAGTCTCAATATGAGCTAGAGCAGGCAGGAGTCCAAGATCACAGGCTGTTCTGCTGCACACCTCAGCCACTCAAGAGTTATGTTATGCTGCACACTCATCTGACTTGTTGCTATGAAAACCTAGTTCCTCAAAAAAAAAAAAAAAAAAGGCCAGCCATGTGTCCTCAAACGGAATCACTTCTCCAGTGTATGTTCTCACACTTGCTTCCTAAGACAAGATTTTGGAATATCAAATGTCTTCAATTTTACTAGATACAGAAACAGAATATAGTTGGAAATGGCATCCTTTATGTTGGAAAGATTTCACTTTGTATTTAAAATTCATAAGAAGTATAAGAATTTTTATTTTAACTTTTAAAGTCTATACTCATTCATATTTATAACACACATACTTTTAAGACACCATTTTTTTCTTTTATTTCATTTTCAGTTCCTTGTTTTGCATGTGACCAAAGCATTATCATAGTCTACAATCTTTGTTGTAGGAAACAACATTTTGAGAGAATTACAGAATTACAGAGAAGCTGAAAAATACCACAGGTTTGCCCACCCTTCACCCAGCTACTTCCAATCTGTTTGTGTCAGCCACACATACCTATAAACACCCTCTATATGGAACACCCTAATGGCCACACCAGGCTGGGATCGAAGTAGATGATTCTCACTTTTATTCCTTACCTACATCACAAACTCTCATCTCATCCCTAGCCCTATAGCAGCCCGGTTGAAGGGACATATCTTCCCATTCCACATTCAAGCCTAGAGAACTCTGCCAAACCTTGGAGTGGACCCAATTGTTTCTTCTATAGACCCTCTCATCCTTTTCCTCCCCATCTAGCTAACCCCTTTTTTTCTTGTGCACCCCTAGTACACAAAGTGCTTTCTACCAAGACCTTCAGTGGCCATACACAGTTGGGACTCCAGTAGGTGAACCACACTATCCTTCCTGTCCTCCTATATAATCTCTCCATTCTCATCTAAATGCAGTAACAACCTGCTTACAGGCCACACTTCAATTACATTCACTGGAGACTCCAACTCTTAGTTCAGACCCAGGGTCTCCTAATATTTTCATCTCTGTCTTTCCAGATATTTCTTTGCTTTACAGTAATCTATTTCAGAATCCCCTCTTTACACCACACCTCCAACTTCTTGTACATCCCAATTTTAGGTGTGAGTTGGATCCCCTTATTTCTGAAGCCTCACTCAGCCTTTTCTCTTAGCCATCCACTGGCCTGCACAGGTACTCAGCCACCACACTTCCCTGATATCCAAAGCGCCACAAAAACCAAGAATGGAACATACACTCAACAAAGACAAAACCAAATATCAACCCCGGAATCACCTCAGTCATCCCAGTCCAGACACATAGACATCAGAACAAAAACATAAATACTGAAAATCAGTATGCTTCTACCAGAACACAGAAACCCAACTATCGGAGATCCTAAGACATGTAATATAGCAGCTAAAGCACAAAAAAGGATTCTAAAACAGCAATCATGAGTATGTCCAAAGACCTTAAATAGGATATGAATAAATTCCTTAATGAAATCTGCACAAAAACAGTGGAATGCATATAATAACAACAATTCGTGACACTAAAGAATTTAACAAAAAAAAAGAATCACTAAAGAAATACAAACTGAGATAAAACTGTAAATAAAAAGTTTAAGAAGTGAAACAAAACAAATAACTCAGAGATAAGCCTCACCAATAGAGTATAAGATTTGGAAGGGAGAATTTCAGAAGTTGAAAATAAGATACAAGAATGAGTACATCAGTCAAAGAAAATGTTAAATCTAAAAAAAAATCCAGGCACAAAATATTGAGGAAATCTTGGACACTATGAAAAGACTCAATTTATGAGTACTAGGGATAGAGAAATGAGAAGAAACTCAGGGGAAAATGTCAGAGAAAATATTTTCAACAAAATCATAACCTAAAGAAGGAGGTGCCAAAGTACACAGAACACCAAATAGGAAAGAACAGAAAATAAATTCTCCATGCCACATAATAATCACACTTCTTTGTGTTCATTGCTGCTGCATTCATTATGCCAGAAATTGGAAAACAGTCTAGATGTTGGACAACAGATAAATGAATAAAGAAGCCAAATTATCCCTATTTGCAGATGATATGATAGCATATATAAGCAACCCCAAAAATTCCACAAGAGAATTCTTACAACTGATAAACACCTTCAACAAGGTGGCTGTATACAAAATTAACTCAAATAATCAGAAGCCCTTCTAAATACAACAAATAAATGGACTGAGAAAGAAATGATGGAAACAACACCCTTCACAATAGCCACAAACAATATAAAATACCTGGGGGTAACTCTAACCAAGCAAGTAAAAGACCTGTACAACAAGAACTTCAAGTCCTTTAAGAAAGAAATTGAAGAGGCCATCAAAAGATGGAAAGATCTCCCATGCTCATGAATAGGTAGGATCAACATTTAAAAATGGCCATCCTAGCAAAAGCAATATACAGATGCAATGCAATTCCTATCAAAATACCAACACAATTCTTTATAGACCTGGAAAAAGCTATTCTCAACTTCATATGGAATAACAAAAACCCAGAATAGCTAAATCAATATTGTACAATAAAAAACATCTGGAGGTATCATATCCCAGATTTCAAGCTGTACTACAGAGCAATAGTAATAAAAACAGCATGGTACTGGTATAGAAACAGACCAGTTGACCAATGGAATCGAATTGAAGGTGCAGAAATGAATCCACACACCTATGGGCACTTAATTTTTGACAAAGAAGCCAAAACCACACAATGGAAAAAGAACAGCATCTTCAATAAATGGTGCTGGTCCAACTGGATGTCCACATGTAAAGAATAAAATTAGACCCATACTTATCACCTTGTACAAAATGTAACTCCAAGTGGATCAAAGACCTTAACATAATGCCTGACACACTAAATATACTGGAAGAGAAAGTGGGAAAACCCCTTGAAATCATCGGCACAGGTGACAACTTCCTGAATAGAACACCAACAGCTTAGGATCTAAGACCAACAATCAATAAATAGGACCTCATGAAACTGAAAAGCTTCTGTAAGGCAAAAGACACTGTCATTCAAACAAAATGGCAGCCTACAGATTGGGAAAAAATCTTCACCAACCCCACATCTGACAGAGGGCTAATATTCATAATTTACAAAGAACTCAAGAAATTAAATGCCAAGAAACCAAATAATCCAATCGAAAAATGGGGAACAGAGCTAAACAGAGAATTCACAAAGGAGGAATTCCTAATGGCTGAGAGACACATGAAGAAATACTCAGCATCCTTAATCATCAGAGAAATGGAACTCAAGACAACTCTAAGATTCCATCTCACACCTGTCAGAATGGCTCATATGAAAGCACATGCTGTCGAGGGTGTGGAGAAAGGGAACCCTCCTCCATTGTGGTGGGAGTGCAGGCTTGTTCAACCACTATGGAGGTCAGTCTGGCGATATCTTAGAAAACTTGGAATAGTTCTGCCTCGCAACCCAGCCATAGCACTTCTGGGTATACATCCAAATGATTCCTCACTGAATCACAAGGAAGTTTCCTCATCTATGTTCATAGCAGCCTTATTTGTAATAGCTAGAAACTGGAAACAACCCAGATGTCCCTCAACCAAAGAATGGATTAAAAAACTGTGGTACATCTACATAATGGAATACTACTCAGCTATCAGAAACAATGAAATCATGCAATTCGCAGCCAAATGGATTGAACTAGAGAAGCTCAATCTGAGAGAGCTAACCCAGAACCAGAATGATGCACATGGCATCTATTCACTTATAGTCGGATTTTAGTCATATAGTACAGGATAACTATACTACAATGAATGCACCAAAGGGAACATGAACATAGACTTTGTTTCCTGTCAGTATGACACTTTGCCCTAGTGAGGCTGCCTTGGAGGCCCCCAGTGTATGAGGAGGCTCTTGGCCCTCATATGACTGCTGAACCTGGGCAAGGGACTGTTATGTAGGGACACTCCAATCCAGAGGAGTGGGATGGAAGGTTTAGGGGGTAGAGGATGGGAGGGAGGATGGGACTGGGAGGGGTGGAAAGAGGACACTATGATGGAGATGTTACTGGAAGTAATAAATGAATAAATAAAGGAATAAATGAATGAATGAATAAATAAATAAATAAATATGAAATAGAAAAAAGAAAAAGAAACTGGAAACAATCCAGATGTCCCTCAACCAAAGAATGGATTTAAAAACTGTGGTACATCTACATAATGGAATACTACTACTCAGTTATCAGAAACATCGAAATCATGCAATTTGCAGCCAAATGGATGGAACTAGAAAAGCTCATCCTGAGTGAGCTAACCCAGACCCAGAAGGATGCACATGGCATCTATTCACTTACAGTTGGATTTTAGCCATATAGTACAGGATAACTATACTACAACCAATGCACCAAAGGTTACATGAACATAGAACTTTTTGCCTGTCAGTGAGACACTTTGCCCTAGTGGGTCTGCCTTGTAGGCCCCCAGTGTATGAGGAGGCTCTTGGCCCTCATATGACTGCTGAACTTGGGCAAGGGACTGTTATGTAGGGACACTCCACTCCAGAGGAGTGAGATGGAAGGGATAGGGAATAGAGGGTGGGAGGGAGGGCAGGACTGGGAAGGGTTGAAAGAGGGCACTGTGATGGAGATGTAACCTGAAATAATAAATAAACAAACAAACAAATAAATTTTTAAAAAGAAAATATTGTACTTTTACATGATGGAATATTACTCAGGTGTTAAAAATGAAACTATGGGGAATCCAAGATGGCGGTGGTCCGTGGGGATGCACTTTGAACTCAGGGAAACCAGCCATAAAGCCACAGAGTTATAAGACACTGAGCAGTAATCTGAGTGACTCGATCCCCCTGAGTTTCACCCAGTTACCCAGAGACCATTAAAAGTCCTTAGTCAGGACTCTCCTCCCCTCTCTCAGACACGCACAGAAGCCACTGAATCTGGGAATCGAGAACCCCCACCAGGAGAGACACAGGATAAGAACCACTCTAATACCCAGCGGGCAGATTCGAACCCCACAGGGTTACTCACCAGCCTACTGAGCCCCCAGATCCCACA
Source organism: Lophiomys imhausi (assembly GCA_907164525.1). Taxonomy (NCBI): domain Eukaryota; kingdom Metazoa; phylum Chordata; class Mammalia; order Rodentia; family Muridae; genus Lophiomys; species Lophiomys imhausi. The sequence goes on from CAJQZJ010000087.1 coordinate 212,971, forward strand.
CAGGCATTCCGGCTATTTAGCGAAAGGTTGTGGACCCGTGGGAGTGTCAAACACTCTTAGCAGTGTGCCACAGCGGCGGGACACACAGCAGCTGACAGTTCCACAACAGGTCATCCTAGTGTCCAGCAGGTCCACAGCTGCATTTTGGAAAGTGCAAGCATATTTGTGCTTCCCCAGAGGGGTGTTGGACATACATACAGGCCCCTCTATTGGATTTACAGTCATTGGAAAAAAAAAAAGTGCAGCTGGGCTGAGCCGCAGGATACTCTTCTGGCAGCAGGTTATGCGGCAGCTCGTCTGCTGTGTACCGGAACTTGGAAGATAGTGGCCCCATTTGCCAGTATCCAAAGCCAGCTCCATACACACATAGGTGGAGCTGTGAGAGTGGCAGAAAGGGTGGCCAAGTTGGAAGGCAGATTTGTCCTCCACAGGGTCCAAGTCCTGGGAAAATTGTGGGGTTATTTTAGACCCTTTTGCTACTGCTGGCCCTTCCGGTGGGAAACTAGAGCTTAAGCATATATAGTTCCACCCCTGGATCAGTGAGGTTTCGACCTATGGGATACTGCTGAATGATTCACCTTAAGGGTGTGGAGTCAGGTCCTTTCAAGACTCCAGCAGGCAATCTCAACTCCCAAACTTGGAACCTCCAGAGTCCACAGAATCTGTGGCTGGACACACAGGACCATACCAGCAGAGCCACTGCAGGCTGAACACTCAGTATGCAACATAGAGAACTCTGACTTGTGAGCAGTGAAACAATCCTAGGCCATTCCTACTGCCTGGGAATAGGCTGCACCAGCTCACAGTGCTTCTGGCTTTTAGATGCACATTGACCCTGAGAACCCCCTGTGAGCAACCAGGGAGGACCACGAACAGGGTCCAACACGTAAGCTGCAGGGGAACTACAACCCCACCCAACAGCCTGCGGCCTACCAACCTGCACTGTCATCTATACGAAGACCAGTTGAATCCCAGGAACCTACAGGAACACATCCCCATCATAACCCATCACCTGAGTCCCCAGTTGGGACAAAACAGGAAGGGGTGAGCTCTCAGAGACACACTGAGAACCTCCACACAAGGACCCATCCAGCCAGTGGAAAGCAACTGATCACCAAGCAATATGACTACTACACCAAAGTGCCCCCTTTGGCTCCAAGTCCAGAAGGCAACAAGAACAAGTAGCTAAGAACAACCAAATTGCAAAAGGACAGTGAAAAAGCAGAATCAGCAAAAGCCAGGGAATTACGACCCCAACAAAATGCAAAGATGGCAGTACAGCAAGCCCTGACCACTTCACCACAGCTGAAACACATGAAAATGATCACAATTCTACAGTCTGGAAAATGATAGAGTCCTTTCAAGAAGAATTTAATCCTATGAAGGAATTCAAAGAGTCTACAATTTTATAAGCAAAAGCAACAGATATTACTATTAGAGAGCTCCAAGCCAAAGTGGCTCAACTTGAACAAGAAAGAGACAAGGCAATGAAGGATTTAAAAGAGATGAAAGATTTCCAGGCAAAGACAAGCAAATTGGAGCAGGAAATATACAAAACGAATAAAATCTTTCAAGATATGAAACTGGAAATGGGAGCAATAAAGAAAACACAGTCAGAGTTAAGAGTGGAAATGGAGAATCAAGGGAAGAGAACAGGAACTAAAGACATGAGTATCAAATAGGATACAAGAGATGGAAGACAGAATCTCAGGCATGGAAGATTCGATGGAAGAAATCAGTACAACCAACATCCAAAGAAAATGAGAAAGCTAAAAAAGTCCTCACCCATAACATCCAAGAAATCAAGGACTCAATGAAAAGTCCTAAGAATTATAGGCATAGAGGAAAGAGAAGACTCCCAACTCCAAGGTCCAGGAAACATCTTCAACAAAATCATAGAAGAAAATTTCCCAAACCTAAAGAAAGAGATGCCAATAAAATTCCAAGAGGCTTACAGAACACCAAACAGATTAGATCAGAAAAGAAACTCCTCTTGTCACATAATAATTGAAACTTCAATTGTACAGAACAAAGAAAGGGATAGGGGGTAGAGGGTGGTAGGGTGGGACTGGGAAGAGTGGAAAGAGGACACTATGATGGAGATGTAACCTGAAGCAATAAATAAATTAATTTAAAAAATGAAACTATGATATTTCCAGGTAAATTGAAGAAGCTATAAAAAAATTCATCCTGAGTAAGGTAATCCAGACTCTAAAAGACAAATATGTATTTGCTTGTATGTGAATGTTGGGTGTTAAATGTTGAATAAGGAGGCATATATCCTCTGGGTAAAACCCAGGGTTCCTGTTCTAATCTCAGGAAGTCCCTTCTTCCTATACTCTTTCTGCCCAGCTAACTGGCCACCAGCGACTTCTACTGGCCAATCAAGAGAATGCCTCAGAAGGGGCAGTAACCAGATCTCAGCATTGGAATTGGCCTATTAGAAGCAATGTTATTAGCCCTTCCCCAACATAGAGGAGAGGAGGCAGAAAGATTGAAAGAGCAAGTAGGTATGGAAGAGGCTAATGAAACAAGGCCTTTTACACACAGCAGGGATGACACACATTTAAACTCACAGAGGCTGTGGCAGCATGTATGTTCAAGTCTAAACCAGATGAATTCCCAGCAGTGAAAGGGAACAAACTTCCATCCTAAACCAGAAGCTATCTCCCATTAACAACCGTTCACAAAAGAAAGACTAGTTTTCTCCAATGTAGTCTCACTTGGTTTACAAACCAGACTTAAAGACAGACCCATGCCCAGCAATGGATGACCAACACTAAACAAACTTAATAGTGTTTTTGGAGAGTTTGTATCTCATGCTTTCTTCTGATTTTTTTTTTTTGCCATAAAGATCTTTGCTTATGTTTTGTGGTTTCCGTTTTTGTGATTTTTATAGGTTTTGTCTGTGTGTGACTGTGTAAGTTTCTGAGTCTGTATGTATTACTTGTGGGGGTTTTTTTGGCCCTTTTCTTTCTGATTATTTTGTTCTCTTCTATTCTGTTTTTGTTTTTGCTTTTAGTTGCCTCTGTTTTCTAGTGAGAGAGAAGAGGAATAGAGTGTGGATTTGGGTTAGATTGAGAGATAGGGACAATCTGGATGTGATGCATACATCTCAGTAATTGCTGGTAGTGTGTAGTATGTGGAATAGGCAGAAACAAGGCAGGGCTGGAGAAAGATGATGGACTCATACACCAGTCTGTGTTCCTTTAAGCATCTCAGTGAGATGTGATTGTGCCTCTGAACCCAAGAAGAATACAATTAAGGCAGAATCTGATCACTGAGGCAAGAGGAGTTTATGTCAAGGTCCAGCCCTGACCTGGAGAGCTATCCTGGCCAGAGTCCAGGTGTCAGACAAGGCCTGTAGTTTGCTTTGACCATCAAAGAACAAGCTGGCCTTGTTCAACAAGGTTGCAACATGAAAAGGTTTGGGTCCCTAAAGAGCCACAGTGGTCATGTGATGTTTCTGGGGATAGTGCAGCCTCCTGTACCCAGACCAACACTAGTCCAGCACCATTTGCTAAAGGCGGGTGACTCATGTCTGGGATGAGATGTTGTGCTGAGGTCAACTTACTTCTTGTTCCCTGGGTGAGGAAAGTGGACATGAGATCAGAATTCTGACAGCTACAGCAGCCTGAGGACATTGTCCACTTAGAGGAGATAAAACTGTGTGGTGAGCAATGACAGTCTGTGCTAGGGGACAGAAGATGGGGCCATGGAAAGTGCTCTGGCCTTGGCTTTCGACAGACTCTATATGGAATGAGGGACTCTTTGTGATGGGAAAAAATTGTGGTTTTGGCAGTTAATTAGCTCAGGCACAAATGTCATTTCCTGATCTGTCTGAGTGTTCCCTTTTCCCTCTGCTATCAGTGATGATTTTGGTAGACAGCAAGTCCCTGGGCAGCAGGGCAAAGAACCAACCCTTGGGCCACCAGTCCTACCAAGGGTGTGTGGCATTGCCTGGGAAGAGGCTTGGTCACCTCCCCAGCCAGTCCTGCTCAAGAAGCCAGTGCTGTTCCACCTAATTGGTCCCTCAGGGCCTGGTACCTCCCTGTGAGCACTTGTTTCTTCTATAATAGAGGATGCGGAGTCCCTGGTCCTCACAGAGACATCCTAATGTTCCCTCTGTACTTAGAGATGTCACTGTTTGCTCTTCAGGAGTCTTTAATCTGATTCGGTTTTCTGACGAATATTGATTCTCTCTCTCTCTCTCTCTCTCTCTCTCTCTCTCTCTCTCTGTGTGTGTGTGTGTGTGTGTGTGTGTGTGTGTGTGTGTGCCTGTTTGCCTACCTGCCTGTCTGTCTGTCTGTCTGTGTGGTACTAAGAAACAAGTTTCTGAAGTGGACACCTTGGAAGATTCTTGCCACAGGCTTGCTATGTAAGTTTTGTATTGATTGTATACACATGCATGTGTTTAAGTATTAATAACAAAGTTCTGGTAGTAGGGGAGGTTATTGAATTTTACTGTGTGACTCAGGTTTATGATATCACTTAAGCTGTCTTTTTTTGAGAAAGTTCTGCAAACATCTGAAAAAAATTGAACAACTTGAACAAATCATAGCATAATCTCTTCTCAGAACCTGCCAGTATCTCCCTCATCTCTTGTCTCTGTGCCTGTTTCTCTCTGTCTCTGTTTTTGTCTCTATCTCTCTGGTTCTCTGTGTATCTCTCCTCTCTCTTTTTCTCTCTCTCTCTGACAGTTATTTTGTGTGTTTCTCTTTCCTTTCCTAATTTTTCTTGTTGTCTTGGTGCCCCTATGACTTTCCCAATCTCTGTCTTTTTCTTACTTTCTTTCTCTCTGGCTTTCTATGTCCACTTCTTTTTCTTTCTTACCTTGTACCCCATTCTCAGATCTTACGATGATATTTATAGCATCTCCTGTACCAGAGTGATATGGTGTGCTATCTTCTGGCCACCCCTACAGGGACACAGCCTTGCAATATTCATTCACCTCTCAGACGTTGCCTGAGGCAGGTGGGAGAGTTAAGGTCCAAGCCCGAATCAGTAAACCATTTGTTATGATGCTAGTTGAGTACAGGTGCATGAAAATAACAAAAATCTTTAGTAAACAAATAAAATCCAGTGAATTATTTGCAAATGTAGGCTTTGAGACTCAGTACTTGTAAGCTGAATCAATAGTTTATATGAGAAGTCACATACTCTTCTCTTACCTCACCTCTTGGAAGTTGGTACTTAGGCACCCATGCATACTCTGTTTAAGGCTTTCTGAACTCAACTGCAGGGTTTTAATCCTGAGACGAGTATGTGGCTGCATGGGTCTAGGGGTGAGACAGGGCTCAGTTCTGCCTGGTGCCATACTTTAGTGACCTACTTTAAATCTTTTGATCTCCCAGCTTCAATGACACAAGCATGTACACCTACTGCTGTATAGGTGAGTGCATACGTCTTCTGTAAAGACCTTGGTTAATGCTGTTTTATATAGCCAGGTGAGGGATATTTTGCCATCTTCTTTATTCCTTCATTGTTCTCATCCACTATCTGAGCCCTTGAATATAAGGTAACTGCAACTATTCCTGTTACTAGGACACAGAGACTTCCACCCCATGGAGTATTCCTGTTCCTGCTCCACGCTCCTGGAAGTCTGGGGAAAAAAATTCTCCCAATGGAGAAAGACCCTATGTCTCTAAGGCTTATGAGTGGCCACATCAATCTCCTAGAAGTTCTACCTCTAGAGGGATACCTGCAGCATTGGGTGGCATGGAGTTCTATTCTTGCCCCATGCAGTCCTGAGATTTAAGCTCTAGGTGGGCCTCACCACATCTGGGTTGGGTCTACAGCACAAAATGGAACTGGAGCATGTCTTTCCTATTCAGACACTTTCAAAACTGTCACAGAAAACCCACTGTTCCCGGATCCTAGGCCTCCCAAACTCTGTGATGAATGTGACACTGGTCACTGAGTTCCTCATCCTGGGATTTTCAGAAATGCCTCACCTTCGGATACCACTTCTCCTCAGCTTCCTCTGCCTCTACATGGCTGCAGTCTCAGGAAATCTGCTCATTATCGTAACAATCAGTGCCAGCCCAGCCCTACATACCCCCATGTACTTCTTCCTGGTCAACCTGGCCATGGTTGACATCCTCTGCACCTCCACCATCCTACCCAAGCTACTGGACAGCATGCTGGGTAGGGGGGCCATCTCTTATGGGGGCTGCATGGCCCAGCTCTTCTTCTTCACCTGGTCACTGGGGGCAGAGCTTCTGCTCTTCTCAGCTATGGCCTATGACCGCTTTGTGGCCATCTGCTGTCCACTGCACTACAGTGCTTGGATGGGCCCCAGGGTGTGTGCGTTCCTGGCTGGCCTTGTCTGGACCATCAGCCTGACTAACACCAGCATAAACACAAGCCTAGTACTGCGTCTGCCATTCTGCAGCTCCAATGTGATAGAACACTTCTTCTGTGAGATTCCCCGCTGTTGAAGCTCTCCTGTGCTCCAACACAATTGAACGAGGCCAGGGCCTTTGCTGCAGATGTGTTCCTGGCTGTAGGGAACTTCTCTGTGACCATCCTCTCCTACGGCTTCATTGTGGCCAGCATCTTGAGGATCCGCTCAGCTGAGGGCAAGCGACGTGCCTTCTCCACCTGCTCTGCACACCTGATCGTGGTGACCATGTACTACTCCACGGTCATCTACACGTACATCCGCCCTGCGTCCAGCTACTCGCTGAACAAGGACAAGGTGGTGTCTGTCATCTACACCTCTGTGGCACCCACCTTGAACCCCCTCATCTACACTCTGAGGAACAAGGATGTCAAAGTTGCGCTTAGGAGACTTCTGACCTGCTCCTGAGCCTGTGCCAGCACCGCCGCCTTTACCTTTGCTGCACTGGGGGATCACAGGTTTGATAAATGGCTCCATCTTCTGAGGACACACCCTGTTGAACCATGAGGGACAGCTATTCAACTGTTGCACTTCCCAGGGGAGCCCTGAGACCTTCATGTGTTGCTCTGTTGGTCATGAATCATCCATGTGGCTGTTAACTTCAATCATGAAGTGAATCCCCAAAAAGCACCACATGCATGTGTGGCCTATTCCTAACCTTCCCTACTTGCAGTGTTCACATGAGCCAGTAGTGCTGGGAAGACAGTGCTTTGTACCCATGTTCACTTTTTACCTCCAAAGGCTGGCTACTCAGCTTTGGTTCTGACTGACATGTAGCTAGGGGACCTGGGGATATAAAGGGGTTGGGGGTTTTAGGACCAATGTAATATCTTGTAAAAAAAATCTAAAAAATGAAAAAAAAAGCCCCTGCCAGTTTTTAGTACCTCTGAAAGAGATCTTATGGGCAAGCTCTTGCTATGCTGTGGGCAACACTGTGGCTTCTTTTTGTGATGAGATGAGGCTTGCCTTTGCCTTGCATGCTGTCCAGTGTGAACCACCAATGCTTGTCAACAGCTCACCTGTCACAACTGGCTCTTGCCCAGGATGGTGTCAGCAGCATTTTTCTGGATGCATGAAGTTTCTTGGAACCAGTAGCTTACGATTTCCAATGTGGAGTAATGTAGCAGGACTGACATATGCTTGGGAGCTTGTTGTTTCAGAGGATGTGGTCAGAAAGGAAACTACGAGAGGGAACATCACTGTTGTCCCTCAGGGGCTGATTTCTTGGATCAAATCCAGAGTCTTTTAATGCTCCATCCAAATCCTCACTCTGGCCTGGGCTGTCTCAGGGTCATAGGCTAAACTCGGTTGGCCTGTTGACCTCTCTGTCTCCTCCTGGTTGACATTTGTTCCTTTCAATGTTGGTTTTTATTTCTCCTTTCAATACTGATTTAATCACCTAGTTGATTTTTTACTTTTTGAAAACTTATATTAAATTTCATATATGTGTATAGTATTACTATCAATCCCCCTCATTCCTTCAAGCTTTTCTATGCCCTCCCACTTCCTTTCAACTTAATGGCTATTTTTCTTTATTATTGTAATTATTACATAGATGTGATAAATACATAAATACAACCTGTTGAGCATTAAAGTTTCTGACATTTGTTGTATTTAGAGCTGACCACTTGGTATTGGGTAACCAATTACGGGGCTAGTCCATGAGGAAGACTGATTCTCCCTCTCAGTAGTCACTAATTACCTAATACTCCTCAGATTTCCACCATCCATGTTAGCATGCCAACTGGTGTCATTGTTCAGGTCTTGTTTAAGTAACCATATTCTTGAGGTTTGGTAGATACAGCTTCCCTGTCATGCATAAAAGACACAATACTGAAGCAGGACCTTTGGTCCTCTGGTTATAATGTTTCCACTCCTTCTTCCCTAATATTCCTTGAGACTTAAGTGTGGGGGTTGAGTTTTAGATGTATCCATTAGGACTGAGCAGAGCACACTCAGTTTATTCTCTGCATTTTGATCAGTTGTTGCTTTTTGTAGTGGTCTCTTCCAGCTACAAAAAAAATTCTTTGATATGAGATGAGAGTTATACTTCTTTGTGGTTTTAAGGATATGTATGAAGAATACAGTTAGACTTTATTTTGGTAAAACATCAGTAAAATAGGTTCTACTTTGGTGTCTGTGATCTGTCCATCCCAAGCAATTGGCTGGGTATATAGTACCAAGCATGAATAATGTCTCACTAAATGGACCTTAAGTCCAATTAAACAGCTGTTGGTTACTGCCAACATACAAGTGTTACTGCTGTACCTTTAGGAATATCTTGTCATGATGTTCATTGTGGTAGTTCACAGGTATCACAGAAGGAAAGATATTGATTAGTTTTCTTCTTTGGAAGCCTGTATAATACCTTCTAGTACTATGAAAATTAGTCTTCAGGGAGGAGGCTTCTGGGTCAGATATAGTTGGAGCCCTCAAAATCCCTTGTCTGAAGCATTTGATGTTTTCAGTAATAAGGATCTACCGAAGACAACAAGAGGTAACAGGAATAGCCTATATTGTTTTGGGAGATGGTTGGACTCCTCTTGCCAACAACTCAAAGGAGGCGTCTCATGCATGGTACTGTAGTTTTTGTTAGATAGTCATTGGTTTGGGGGAAGACATTATTATCCCAGGTGGTGTAACTTAATTTAAACTATGTATCAAATATACAGTTTCAAATATTCTAAGTCCTTCTTATCCATGCTCCTTTACTCTACCTCTGTAATATTCGTCCTCCCCCTGTTCACTTAAAGACCCCTCCCCATGTCCACTTAAAGACACCCCCAGTGGTTTTTTTTTTTATTCTCTCCATGCAGATTACAGACTTTTGTTAGCAAGACAATGTCTTTTTCTTCCTATTCCCACTCTAGGAATAGGGCAGGTACCAGAAAATGTCAATGGATTGCCACAACAAACAAAGGACACAGTGACTGTTTCTACAAATTAAATCATTACACATAAATTTGGAAGGGACAGCCAGATAATGAAAGGAACAATTCAATCTTTTTCCTTTCATCTGAATCAAGTAGCGTGTTCCTGTGGAAAGTGTACAGGTACAGAGTGAAAGAATGTGCAATTAGAACTTGGAGCCTCTGAACTTTGTGCAACACACTTATAGATATTTTGTCAGTAGAGACTTGATGAGACTAGTCTGGTGGCACTCAAGAGTTTAGACTTCTAAGGGTGTTTAGTGTGTCTGCCTTGCTACTCTGATCTCCATGGGGAAGAAGCCACAAGAAATGCTTTCAGAGGTAATTCTGAATACAGAAGTCTGTATGAGTGTGGCCCCTACAACATCAGGAAAACAGGAGACACTCTGTGTTAAGTGAGTGTCTGTGACTAACATGGGGACCCAGCTCAGGGATCCCCAAAGGACATGCACTCCTAACACCTGGTTTCTATTGCTTTTCATTTTTCCATCCCCTGAAGAAGCATGGGTAATTTTCATTATAAGTATGTGTTGAGTTCTAGTGAAAGTAGAAAACATAAATGGGAGAACTTGGAAAATACGTGTGTCTTTGTGCAGAAGCAGTCCTTGCTGATAGTCTTGTCTCTGTCCTTCATGTGTCCTATTCATTTGTTGAGTTTTCAAATTCTATGTCCTGAGAACCATCTAGGGAACGCCAGTCAAGAAACATCTCTACAGGGCAGCTACATTTTGTAGAGAACATGCTGGCTTGATCTTTCATGATGTTACCTTTGTGATGAAGTCTTTATATGTGGGCTTCTCTTTTTTAAAAAAGTGTCCAAGTTCAGATTACTAGCATTTATTTTGCATCTCTAGACAGAGACAATAAATACAGGAGACTAATAACAGCATTAGATTTTTTATGTTTATTTATTACTTCAGGTTACATCTCCAACACAGTGCCCTCTTTCTACCTTCCCAGTTCTGCCCTCCCACCCTCTACCCCCTATCCCTTCCATCCCACTCCTCCAGAGTGGAGTGTCCCTACATATCAGTTCCCTGCCCCAGTTTAGCAGTCATATGGGGGCCAAGAGCCTCCTCACACACTGGGGGCCTACAAAACAGCACCACTAGGGCAAAGTGTTTCATTAACAGGTAACAAAGTCTATGTTCCTGTTCCCTTTGGTGCATTGGTTGTAGTACAGTTCTCTTGTACTATATGGCTAAAATCTGATTATAAGTGAATAGATGTCATGTGCATCCTTCTGAGTGTGGGTTAGTTCACTCAAGATGACCTTCTCTAGTTCTATACATTTGGCTGCAAATTGCATGGCTGAGTAGTATTCCATTGTGTAAATGTACCACAGTTTTTTCAATCCATTCCTTGGTTGAGGGACATCTGGGTTGTTTCCAGTTTCTAGCTATTACAAATAAGGCTGCTATGAACATAGATGAGGAAATATCCTTGTGATTTGGTGAGGAATCATTTGGATGTATACCCAGAAGTGGCATGGCTGGGTCTTGAGGTAGAGTTATTCTAAGTTTTCTAAGATATCACCAGACTGATTTCCATAGTGGTTGTTCAAGCGTGCACTCCCAGCAGCAATGGAGGAGTGTTCCCCTTTCTCCACAACCTTGCCAGCATGTGCTATCATTTGAGTTTTTGATCTTAGCCATTCTGACAGGTGTGAGATGGAATCTCAGAGTCATCTTGAGTTGCATTTGTCTGATGATTAAGGATGCTGAGAATTTCTTCAAGTGTCTCTCAGCCATTAGAGATTTCTTCTGTGTGAATTCTCTGTTTAGCTCTCTTCCCCATTTTTGATTGGATTATTTGGTTTCTTGGCATTTAATTTCTTGAGTTCTTTGTAAATTATGAATATTAGCCCTCTGTTAGATGTGGGGTTGGCAAAGATCTTTTCCCAGTCTGTAGGTTGCCGTTTTGTTCAAATGACAGTGTCTTTTGCCTTACAGAAGCTTTTCAGTTTCATGAGGTCCCATTTATTGATTGTTGGTCTTAGAGCCTAAGCTGTTGATGATCTGTTCAGGAAGTTGTCACCTGTGCCGATGAGGGTTTTCCCCACTTTCTCCTCTAATAGATTTAGTGTGTCAGGCTTTATGTTAAGGTCTTTGATCCACTTGAACTTAAGTTTTGTGCAGGTTGATAAGTATGGGTCTATTTGCATTCTTTTACATGACGGCATCCAGTTAGACCAACATCATTTGTTGAAGATGTTGTTCTTTTTCCATTGTATGGTTTTGGCTTCTTTGTCAAAAATTAAGTGACCATAGGTATGTGGGTTCATTTCTGGGTCTTCAATTCGATTTCATTGATCCACTGGTCTGTTTCTATACCAGTACCATGCTGGTTTTATTACTATTAACAGCATTAGTTATTAAACAAGCTATGGGGTCTCTGCAAACTCCAAGGCCAGCAGAGTAATGCTCCATGTGAGGCAAAAAGGAAATGTGATTCAACAGAACTCAGTAGCCAGTGTTGTTTCAAACTTCTACAGTCTGACACCAGGCAGTTCTGTGAATATTAAAGAAAGCAAGGCCTTGGTACTAGTTTTGTTTATATCCTGAAGAAGTGTCGGTAGCAGTAATTTTCAGACCAATGTATCAGCAATTCAGTAGGAAGCTATTAGATTTTTCAGCTGTTTCTAGCAGGTCATTTTGACAGTCATTTTTTAAATAATTTTGTCATGTGGGATGATTAGAATGCCTAACTTTAGGTTCAAGACTGTATCTTGTTCTGAGCTCTACATAGCCACAGAGCATCACTGCAAGAACCCCATCCTCACTCATAGAGGAGTAGTTAAATACCTACCAACTTCAAGGAGGCTTTATATGAGACCCAAGTGGGATAGTAAAGCATGCAGTACTTTGTGAGACCCCAAGTTCTAAAATCAGGTCTTTCTTTCTCTTTCTTTCTTTCTTTCTTTCTTTCTTTCTTTCTTTCTTTCTTT
>CAJQZJ010000087.1:225260-323445 GCA_907164525.1 Lophiomys imhausi
CTTCCTTCCTTCCTTCCTTCCTTCTTTCATTTTGTCTTGTTTTTCTTGAAAATAAACTTTTGTGTCCAGTATATTTTGATCATGATTTCCACTCCCTCAACCAAATCTATGCCTTCATTATTTCTCTTCCTAGAAAACAAACAGGAAAATGAGCAAGCCAGAATACAACAAAGCAAAAAGACAAACAGGGGAAAAGAAAAAGCACAAGAAACACATACCCACCCAGAGACATAAACCAGTACACACAAAGCCCATAGAAACACAAAATAAGACTGTTATAGATAAGTAAAGGACAAGTTATTTTTTAAAGGCCCAACAAAGCACTGAGATAAAACACCTCCAAAACTACTATTAAGTTCATTTTGTGTTGGTCATCTACTGGTGGGCATGGGGCCTCCCTTAAGTTTTGTTTATACACCCTTATGACTCCAACGAAGAAAATTAATTTTCTCTTTGCAAGTGATTGTCAGTTAGAGATAGTTCTGGCTTAGGGATTGAGGACTCATGTTCACTTCCCCTCTCAGTGCTGGGGCCCCATCTGACTTGTACCTCTCTAGGCCCTATCCATACTGCCACAATCTCTGTGAATTCATGAGTACCAATCCTGTTGTGTCTGGAAGGAACTGTTATCTTAGTTTCCACATTTACTCTTACAACCTTTCCACCTCCTTTTCCACATAGTTGCCTGATCCCTAGGGGGAAGGATTTGGTGGAGACATCCCACATAGGATTGACTGTTCCAAGGGCTCTTACTCTCTGCACATTGTTTGGTTGTGGGCCTCTGTATTAGTTCCTATCCCATGCAGGAGAAAGCATCTCTAATGTTGGCTGAACAAAGCACTATGGGTATAGCAGAATGTCATTAGAAATCTTTTTATTGTTCCTTTAACATAATAGTAGGATTTAGTCTTCCCTGGGCTTATGGATTACCTAATCTCAGGTTCTTGACACTTCAGCACTGTTATGCATGGTTTTCATCTCACATAGTGGACCTTTAATACAACAGATAGTGATTGCTTACTACTCCTACAACTTTCATGCCACTATTCCAACAACCTCTCATGCACTCAGGTCACCATTGTAAATTGAAAGGTTTGTAGCTGAGTTGGTGTTTATATTTCTCCACTGGTATCATGAGGAGTATCTTCTAGTACTGTGAACTCTATTAGTAGGCGTAGTTAGACATCAGCTTGACTTCTCCATATTCAACAGATGTGGGTGTTATCTTCAGCAATAATACCTTATCATCAGTTTGTAGAGATCAACAGATAGCCCTGGCAATAGTCTGGAGGGTTTTTTTTTTGGGGGGGTGAGTTCTATGGATCACCTTTCACCAACAACTCAATTAGATATAATCCATTCCTGGCAGTGGAGATTTAACTTGGTGGCAAGAGAGGACTAGCTGGTTTTTTTTACGCTATTATTTAGTAATTCCCTTTAGATTTCTTTCATGTATGTATTTTAAGAAATTTCTACTGTAGTAAGTTTCCATATGACCCCTTAAATTGTCCTTAGTATTAGCTGTCATTCCTGATATTCCTTACCCTTCCTTGCCTTTCTTCTCCCTCTCCATTTAGTTTTCATATTGCAGTCTTCTCCCCACCTCTTCACAATTGTGTTCTATCCCCCTACCTTCAGAGTTACCTTCCTCTCTCCTAGTTCTTCACTCTATACCTATATGTATTATATATACATATACCTATTGTGTCTATATGTATCAATAGCTTTAAAGCTAATATCTCACATGAGGATTTATGTTAGTCCTGAATCTGATGTAGACAGAGCATATTGGGTAGAAGAGAGGATGTTCAGTAAGGTTGGACACAGAGAGTGGAAACAACTTGAGTAAAACGAAATCAAGCGGGCAGAGGGGACTGAACTGGTATATAGGATGTGCATCCTGGTCTGATCTTGGAGTGTGGGGATAGATCTGGTTAGGCGGAAAACCTAGAAATGTGTTGTGGTGCAAGAAGAGGTCATACTAGGCCAAGGCACTGGATGTGAGATCTGGGCTAGCTCTGGTGGGTTGGGGAGAAGGTGCAAATGGGGACGTTAGAGAGACTCACTGGGAAAGACCCAGGAGGAAGTGTAAAGTCTTGGTGGAAGAGTTAGATGTAGTTCCATGTGCGTTAATTTTAAATCAACTGGATCCACTTAGTGCTGTGTATATGGACATGGGCTTAGAACCATCTACTAGAGCATGTGTAGCCTGCAGGATCATATCCTGAGAAAAATGACTATCACTCCACCAGAAACCATCAATTTCCAATCGCTCCTCAGCTAGGGGCCAGTCTTTATGAGCTCTTTTCATGCTGAAGTTTGGCTGGTTTGATCTTTCCCAGACCACAGCTGCAGTGAGCCTAAGCAGACAACAGCCCTGTCTCACTGGTAAACACCTGCCACTGTAGACATCTCCTACATCTGGCTCTTACAAGCTTTCTGCCCCACTTCGAAAATCCCAAAATGTTTTCTTAATCTTGACACATGTGTGTGTGTGTGTGTGTGTGTGTGTGTGTGTGTGTGTGTGTGTGTAGCAATAGGGACTTAGAAATAATATGTTTGATGATCAAGGTTTATAAATTCCTAGTGTTACAATGTTCTATTCATGCTAACAGAAACTAAATTAAAGATATATATCTAATCATTTATGATGTTGCTAACATTATCAAGCTTTAGCTATTTGGACATACCAAATCATATAAACACTTGTGATATATTGGAAAAGTATACTATAAAAGGATCAAGAAAATGAGGTTCTCAATCTCTCTGTGGAGTGTTTCTATAGTTTAAAGTTTATTTAAAACTAAAAGAGATTCAATTCAAAATTTTAATTTTTAAGGCTTAAATTTGATAAAATTTTAAAACCTTTATCTTATGATAGTTACTAACTTATTGTAAACTGTTAGAGATAATGTAAACATAGAAGTTAATTGTCAATCAGCTTATAGATGATCAAATTCTTTAATGTGCTCAGGACTATATTTGTATACATGCTAAGTGTAAAGGAATTTTAATTCAGAGCATGGCTGCTCTGGCAAGAGATCACATCCAAAGACCTTCTAGGACTGTGTGATCCAGCTGGAATAAAGACACTCCTTTAATCCCAGGAGACAGAGGCAAGCAGATCTCTGAGTTCAAGGCCACCCTGAACTCAAGTTTCAGATAAAGAAAAGCTTGGATCCAGGCCTGGTGGCCCAGGCCTTTAGTTCCAGCATGTAGAGGACAGAGTCATGCAGATCTCTGAGTGTTAGTCAGTGCTGTTCAGCCTGTTCAGTTCTGTCATTTGGGAGTGGGGCAGTGCAGTGGAATTGAGTTTGTGGCAGTTTAGTTTTTGGAATTCAGAGGCAATTTTTACCAGGAGATTTTTACAGAGACAGGTTGCAGAGAGAGAACAAGCTAGACACACATGAAGGCAGAATTATAAGGATTAGATTAGATTAGATTAGAACAAATTGCTGGTTAGTTTGAGGTCAAGAGGAACAATTCAGTCAGAGGTTGAGAAGAAGCCAAAGTTAATCAAACAGCTTGAAAGGGAGTTTGAGCCAGAACAGCTGAGTTGAACCAGCCAGCCTGAATTCAGAAAGAGCTAGAGAGGGTGAGCTCATTCAGCAGCAAGTCTCAGAGCCTGAAAGCATTCTAGGCCTAGATAAAATTGTACAAATGCTAGAGCTTCCATGATTAGGCCTACATTAGCAGACAAAGGCAGTAAGCCTCCAAAGCAACAATTACATCACCTGAATAAAACATACTTTTACAGCTAAATAGACATGTATTTCATTTACAGAAACATTCTTGGAGGGAGAGACCAAATTTATATCTTCCATTGTATAGCCTTCTGTGTGTGTTGTCAAAATTAAGTCTAAAGCAAGTAACTCAAAACAAGTTCAAAATAAACTGGAAGTTTATTTATTGTAAGGTAATATTCACAATCAGGTCTATTTTTTAAAACTGGCTGTGAAATTTTAACTCCTTGACTAAAATGAGTGAAGTTTACAATGCACTTGCATGGCAGACTGTCCTCAGGCCAAGTAGTTCCCTTGGATGGAGAACAGTCCCACCAAAGTAATTTGTGTGCTAGCCTCATTATATGGTAAGAAGTATGGGGACCTCACATGATGCAAGATCTGAGGGAGTATGATATGTGAGGGCCCACCTCATCTGAGGAGGAGAGTACCAAGTAGAGGAACAAGGAGGGAGGGAGGGAGGTAGAAAGGGAGGAAGGGAGGGGCCAGGAGAGGAGGAAGGAGGAAACTATGTTCCACAAGTAAATACTTTTTTAAGAAAAGAGTTAATAAGCTTAAAAAATATAATAAAAATACAATATAAAATTTTCAAACTATAATTTACCAAAGGTATACTTGCCTTACTGGAATGAAAGGAAAATGGCCTTAATTTCAGATTAGAATGTTAGACTGCAGGTGGCCACATAGATTACACAAACTTGATAGCAGCTTAAAAGTTCTTTTTTTTTGGAGAGGTATAGGATATTTCCATGGTTTGGCATAAAAAGCAGGTAACAGTTTTAAAACACTGTAAATAAATTAAAGGTTACAGCTGTTCAACATGGTTTTATAAACCTCCAAGAGTTGAAAAAACTTAGAGCTAAGGTAAAATACATGAAATGCGTGGTGTTAGCCCATGCCTTTAACTCCAGCAGAGACAGGAGAAGCACTATAGAGTTAGTTGTCTTATAAATTCTAGAGTTACAAGGAACAGGGTGGTGATGGTGCACACCCTTAATCCCATTATTCAAGAAGAAAACACCCTTAATCCCAACACACTAGAGACAGAAACAGGCAGATCTCAGAGATCAAGATCAGCCTGATACAAAATAAGCTCTAAATAGAGAAAAACTTCGATCCAGGGGTGGTGGAGCACATCTTTAATCCCATCAGTTGGTAACCACATGTCTTTGATCCCAATACTTAGAATGCAGAGGCAGGCACATAGAATTTGGAAGGATTTAAGTTTAAAAGCTACTTACAAAAGGCATGCTGCAATTCAAACAAATTGTCCTTTGAGATCTCGAAATATATACACTAAAGGTTTGTTCAGCTCCAAAATATCAAAATAATTTCATCTTTAATCCAGATGGAAATATAATACTTTATATATTGTCAAAAAACCAAATTTGCTCCAAGAAAAATATTACCTGACCCCCCTACCAAAAAAAAAGGTAATTACGATCCAAGATGGCGGCGGCTGGCGCAGACGTATTTTGATTTCAGGGTCAACAATCACAAGGCGGCAAGTGTTCCAGGACACTGTAAAAAGGGCACGACCCCTTCTAAATCTCACCCAGCTACACAGGGACCACGGAAGATGCCTGGGCAGGACGCCACTTCCAAATCTCGGACATGCTAGGAAGCCTCTGGACCCGGGAATAGGGATAACCCATCCCCCCAAAAGGAGAAATCCCCAGTAAGTTCCAACCTAATACCCAGCCGGCAGGTTCAGAAACCATGCAGAGATAATCCCCACCCTGCTGGGCACTCCCAGGTCTCACAGATGATCTGATCCAATTATCTAGTGAAAGGTTGCAACCCTTGGAAGTGAGCAGGAGATCCCCTGCAAAGTGCCTTCAGACAACAGATCGCAGTCTGTGACGTCACTGGCCAGTTTCCAAGCCGTGGGAGCAGCAAGGCTACTGCAGCTGAACTGCAGACTTACCCGCTACAGGAAACAACCCCGGGAAAACAGCTAGATATTTGAAACGGTCGTATATCGGTCTTATGTACTAGTTCAGGCCTTTCTGGTGGGGAATCAGAGCTTACTTGTAAACAGCCCCGCCACCTGAATTAATTAGGTCCCCACCTGGGAGGCTGGACTGAATGACTCACCTTATAGGGGTAGAGTAAGGCAACTCGAATCCTACACCACAGTACCCCCTTTGGACCCAAGTCCAGAAGACAGCAAATTCCACATGGCCAGAGGCCAGAGACAAAAAAAAAAAAAAAAAACAGAGCGAAAAGGCTCCAACAAAAGAAAGCAACGCTATTCCGACCAGCCCAAACCACCTCACCACAACTGAAACACATGAAAATGATGACAATTCTACAGTATGGAAAGTGATAAAGTCCCTTCAAAGAACTTAAAACTATGAAGGAATTCAAAGAAGCCACAATCTTACAAGTCAAAACAACGGATAACATCATTAAAGAGCTCCAAGCCAAGGTGACCCAGCTTGAACAGGAAAAGGATAAAGCAATGAAAGATCTCCAGACAAAAACAAGCAAACTGGAGAAGGAAATGTACAAAACGAACACTACCATTCAAGACATGAAAATAGAAATGGAAACAATAAAGAAAACACAGTCAGAGTTAAAAGAGGAAATGGAGAATCAAGAGAAGAGAACAGGAACTACGGATGTGAGTATGAAAAATAGAATGCAAGAGATGGAAGAAAGGATCTCAGGAATGGAAGATTCGATGGAAGAAATCAGTACAACATCCAAAGAAAATGAGAAAGCTAAAAAATCTCTCACCCACAACATCCAAGGACTCAATGAAAAGATGGAACCTAAGAATTATAGGCATAGAGGAAAGAGAAGACTCCCGACTCCATGGTCCAGGAAATATCTTCAACAAAATCATAGAAGAAAACTTCCCAAACCTAAAGAAAGAGATGCCAGTAAAAACCCAAGAGGCTTACAGAACACCAAACAGATTAGATCAGAAAAGAAACTCCTCTCGCCACATAATAATAGAAACTCCAAATGTAGAGAACAAAGAAAGGATATTAAAAGCTGTAAGAGAAAAAGGTCAAATCACATACAATGGCAGACCCATCAGAATCACACCTGACTTCTCCTCAGAAACTTTAAAAGCTAGAAGGGCCTGGATGGATGTCCTACAAGTCCTGAGAGAGCGTAGGTGCCCAGCCAGACTACTATATCCAGCAAAACTCTCTATCAACATAGAAGGAGAAAACAAGATATTCCATGACAAAATCAAATTCAAACAATATCTCCTCACAAACCCAGCCCTACAGAAGATCCTAGAAGGAAAATTCCAACCCAGAGAAGATAACTACACCCAAGAAAACAGAGGAAATAGAAACCTCCAGAGCAACTAAACAAAAGAGAAACACAAGACAGCCAGCTAAACCAAAATAACGGGAAATAACAACCCCTGGTCACTAATATCCATCAACATCAATGGACTCAACTCGCCAATAAAAAGACACAGACTTACAGACTGGATCCGTAAACAAGACCCATCTTTTTGCTGTATACAAGAAACACACCTCACTATTGAGGATAAACACTACCTCAGAGTAAAGGGCTGGGAAAAGGTCTTCCAAGTAAATGGACCCAGGAAACAAGCTGGAGTAGCCACCCTAATATCAAACAAAATAGACTTCAAATTGAGGTTAATAAAAAAAGACAGAGAAGGGCATTTCACACTCATTAAAGGTAATATCCACCAAGAGGTCATCTCAATATTGAACATCTATGCCCCAAATACAAAGGCACCTACATTTATAAAAGAAACACTTCTAAAACTTAAATCACACATTGATCCAAACACTTTAATAGTGGGAGAATTCAACACCCCACTCACAACTATGGACAGATCATCAAGACAGAAGCCAAACAGAGAAATAATGAGTCTAACAGAGATCATGAACCAAATGGACCTAACAGATATCTACAGAACGTTTCACCCAAACACAAAAGAATACACCTTCTTCTCAGCACCTCACGGAACCTTCTCCAAAATCGACCATATAGTTGGACACAAAGAGAACCACAACAGATACAAGAAAATTGAAATAACCCCTTGTATCTTATCAGATCACCATGGAATAAAGCTGGACTTCAATAGCAAAAGAATCAACAGAAAGTCTACACTCACATGGAAATTGAACAACTCTTTACTAGAGGACCACTGGGTCAGGGAAGAAATAAAGAAGGAAATCAAAGACTTCTTAAAATCCAAAGAAAATGAAGACAAAACACACACAAACCTATGGGACACAATGAAAGCTGTGCTGCGAGGAAAGTTCATAGCACTAAGTGCCTTCAAAAACAAAATTGTGACAGCTCATATTAGCAAATTAACAGCTAAAGTGGGTGAATTGGAAAAAAAAGAAGCAAACACTCCCAAGAGGAGCAGAAGATAGGAGATCATCAAACTTAGGGCTGAAATCAACAACTTAGAAACAAAAAGAACTGTACAAAGAATCAATGAAACCAAGAGTTGGTTCTTCAAGAAAATCAACAAAATAGACAGACCCTTAGCCAAATTAACAAAAAGAGAGAGGGAGAAAACACAAATCAACAAAATCAGAAATGAAAAGGGTGAAATAACAACAGACATTGAGGAAATCCAGAGAATATTTGGATCCTACTTTAAAAATCTATACTCCAGCAAATTTGAAAACTTAAGTGAAATGGACAATTTTCTTGATAGATTCCACCTACCGAAGCTAAATCAAGATCAGATAAACAGATTAAACAGCCCTATAACCCCCTAAGGGAATAGAAACAGTCATTAAAAATCTCCCAACCAAAAAAAGCCCAGGGCCAGATGGCTTTAGCACGGAATTCTACCGGACCTTCAAAGAGGAGCTAACACCACTACTTTTCAAACTCTTTCACAAAATAGAATCTGAAAGAACATTGCCAAATTCATTCTACGAGGCCACAATCACCCTGATTCCTAAACCACACAAAGACCCAACAAAGAAAGAGAACTTCAGACCAATCTCCCTCATGAACATAGATGCAAAAATACTTAATAAAATACTAGCAAACCGAATTTAAGAACACATCAAAAGTATCATACACCATGATCAAGAAGGCTTCATCCCAGGGATGCAGGGATGGTTCAACATACGAAAGTCTATCAACGTCATTCACCATATAAACAAGATGAAAGAAAAAAACCACATGATAATCTCACTAGATGCAGAAAAAGCATTTGAAAAAATCCAACACCCCTTCATGCTAAAAGTTCTGGAGAGAACGGGCATACAAGGGCCATACCTAGAAATAATAAAGGCAATATACAGCAGGCCAGTGGCCAACATCAAAAACAATGGAGAGAAACTTGAAGCATTTCCTCTAAACTCAGGGACAAGACAAGGATGTCCACTTTCACCATATCTCTTCAATATTGTACTTGAAGTTCTTGCTAGAGCAATAAGACAACTAAAGGAGGTCAAGGGGATAAACATCGGAAACAAAGAAGTCAAATTATCCCTATTTACAGATGATATGATAGTATACATAAGCGGCCCCAAAAATTCCACCAGAGAACTCTTACAGCTGATAAACACCTTCAGTAAAGTGACTGGATACAAAATTAATTCAAAAAAATCAGAAGCCCTTCTTTATACAACAAACAAATGGGCTGAGGAAGAAATAAGGGAAACAACCCCCTTCACAATAGCCGCAAACAACATAAAATACCTGGGGGTAACTCTAACCAAGCAAGTAAAGGACCTGTACAAGAACTTCAAGCCCTTGAAGATAGAAATGGAAGAGGGCTTTAGAAGATGGAAAGATCTTCCATGCTCATGGATAGGTAGGATCAACATAATAAAAGTGGCCATCCTACCAAAAGCAATATATAGATTCAATGCAATTCCTATCAAAATACCAACACAATTTTTATAGACTTGGAAAGAGCTAGCCTCAATTTCATATGGAACAACAAAAAGCCCAGAATAGCTAAATCAATCCTGTACAATAAAAAACATCTGGAGGTATTACCATCCCAGATTTCAAGCTGTACTACAGAACAATAGTTGTAAAAACAGCATGGTATTGGTATAGAAACAGACCAGTAGATCAATGGAATCAAATTGAAGATCCAGAAATAGACCCACACACTTATGGCCACCTAATTTTTGACAAAGAAGCCAAAACGGCACAATGGAAGAAGGACAGCATCTTCAACAAATGGTGCTGGTCCAACTGGATGTCCACTTGCAAAAGAATGAAGTTAGACCCATACTTATCACCCTGTACAAAACTTAAGTCCAAGTGAATCAAAGACCTTAACATAAGGCCGGTCACACTAAATCTACTAGAAGAAAAAGTGGGAGAAACCCTCGAAATGATTGGCACAGGCGACAACTTCCTGAACAGAACACCAACAGCTCAGGACTTGAGATCAACAATCAATAAGTGGGACCTCATGAAACTGTAAAGCTTCTGTAAGGCAAAGGACACTGTCACTCGAACAAAACGGCAGCCTACAGACTGGGAGAAAATCTTTACCAACCCCACATCTGACAGAGGGCTAATATCCAAAATCTACAAAAAACTCAAGAAATTAAATGCCAAGAAACCAAATAATCCAATAAAAAAATGGGGGACAGAGCTAAATAGAGAATTCACAAAGGAGGAATCCCTAATGGCTGAGAAACACTTGAAGAAATGCTCAACATCCTTAATCATCAGAGAAATGCAACTCAAGACGATTCTGAGATTCCATCTCACGCCTGTCAGAATGGCTAAGATCAAAAACTCAAATGACAGCACATGCTGGCGAGGGTGTGGTGAAAGGGGTACCCTACTCCATTGCTGGTGGGAATGCAGGCTTGTGCAACCACTATGGAGGTCAGTCTGGTGATATCTAAAAAAACTTGGTATAGCTCTGCCTCAGGACCCAGCCATACCACTTCTGGGTATATACCCAAATTCCTCTTCACGGAATCATAAGGAAGTTTCCTCATCTATGTTTATAGCAGCCTTATTTGTAATAGGTAGAAACTGGAAACAACCCAGATGTCCCTCAACCGAAGAATGGGTCAAAAAACTGTGGTACATCTATACAATGGAATATTATTCAGCTATCAGGACCAATGAAATTATGCAATTTGCAGCCAAATGGATGGAACTAGAAAAGCTCATCCTGAGTGAACTAACCCAGACTCAGAAGGACACATATGGCATCTGTTCACTTATAGTAGGATTTTAGCTATATAGTAGAAGGTATTGATACTACAACTAACACACCAAAGGGAAGTTGGACATAGACTTCTTATTTTTAATTTTTATTCTATATTTATTTTTTATATATTAGTTATATTTTTTTCTGTTTTTTAGTCTTTTTTATCTATTGTATGCTTATTGGTTTGTTTGTTTAGTAGTTCTCTCTCCTGGGCAACGAGACACTTTTCACTGATGGTACTGCTTTGTAGATCCCCAATGAATGAAGAGGCTCTTGGCCCTCATATGACCTCTCAAATGAGATGAGGGACTGTTATATAAGGACACCCCAACCCCAGAGAAATGGGATGGAAGGGTTAGGAGGTAAAGAAAAAAAATGAAATGTGATGTTTCGGCCTTTTACTACTAATTGTCATAAACTGTTTAGGGTAATTAAGAAATGCAAATTAATGGTTATGCAAGCTGGTCATTCAGTTAGGTACTATGACAGCCTATTATAGTTACTTTCTAAGCTAATCAAAAATAAACCGACAAGAGACAAGCAACATCTGCTTACCCTAATATAAGAGATAGATAGGGCCTCTTCAAAAACCTCAAGGGAGCTACAGAATATGGCATTCAAAGATGTTTTCTTAACTTTAGATTTTTTTATATCAAGACATATCAACTCCTGACAGCACCCCCTATTCTACACCAAGTAGAAGATGAGCATTGAAGAATCTTCAGTGGGATATGATTGAATTAGTCGCAAGCCTATCTCTTGGTAGGAAAAGCCCCTTGCCCCAACTGTAGACAGAATGCTGTCCAAAAAGGACAAAACCTGAAAGCAGGTAAGTCGACAGCCTAGCTCTGCCAAGACAGGGTAGACAAGTCCTTCATAACCCCTGCTCTACAATCAATGTCTGTCAGAGAAACGGGGCCAAATGACTGAAGATCGATATTGTAATGTATGGAGAGAAAATGGGAACTGTCCAGGCAGCCACAGGTATGTCATTTCTTAGTTTGGGAAGCTGCAGACACTGTACTCCTATAAAATCAGATATATTTATCCCTCTCAGGTCTCTGAGGTGGTTGAAGAACAGATATCTAGAATCTCATAATTTAATTTTGAGTTGTTTAGGAGTCAAGAGAGTGTTATAGATCTAAGAAGATACTTTTAAAATTGTGTTGCAAGTTAGTATGAATGTTGAGTCAGATATAGACCTTTAAACTCATGGAGATGTCTAGATAGTAGAATGTTAATGTCAGGTACCAAATACATATGGACTGGTCATTGGGAATGTACGTTAAGCCATATAACCCTCATAACTGTGGCCTAATTACCTCTTGTACTGTATTGTATTTGTTATTATAAGAGAAAGAGCCATTTGTTGGACTGAAAGGGGAAACTGTAGGGGTAAATAAGATATACCTTAAACTTAAAAGAAAAAAAAAGGGAAGAGGATTAGGGGTTGAGGGTGGGAGAGTGGGACTGGAGGGGGAATAGGGAGGGTACTGCGATTGAGATGTAACTTGAAGAAATAAAAAATAAAGGAAAAAAAAAAACAAACAAAACAACAACAACAAAAAAGGTAATTGTCCAAGAGTTAGGATTAGGGCAGGGCTCTGTTCTTATCTTTCCAGGAGATTTATAGCATCCATTCAAGGAATCCAGGGACAACTGGGCAACGGAAACCTCAACAGAAAACAGATCAGACACCAAAGAAGATGAGTGGCCCAGACGATCCAGCCTTGCAGACTTCCTCAATAGCTGTTTACTCAAAAGTCTACAACCACAACTCAAAATCGCTAAGCTCGTTCAGCTCCAAAGACTGCTCCAGCCAGAACTTCAGTAAAGCCCTGAAGATCAGCTTCTGTCTCCTAACTTCTTAGGACATCTAAATAGCTGAGCACAAAAGGACTGAACATCAAATGATTCTATTAACATTTTTAACCATTTTTCCATTCTTATTAGGGCCCCAAACAGGTTTACTACATCGCAAATCAGCAGGAAGTTATTTTAAGAGAGCGACGTCCCATCCCCAGAAGTTGGGGAAGTTGTTTCCCCCCTCTTTGGTTATTTGATGGATAATAGAAAATTTTGTTATTTAGGGGGAGAGACTACAAGCTGTTAAATGGTCTTGTTAAATGGGTTTTGGGGGTTAGATACAGGGACTTCTCTCTTTTTCTCTTCTGTATCCTTCTTTCTCTCCTATGTAGGAGTGAAAAAACTTGAGAAAAAAATGGGACATAGACATAGTATAGGAAAGATCAAGAAAAAAGGACAGGTTATTGAATATGTCCTTATACCTTTGTATATTGATACAAAATTAATATTATATTTGGCTAAGTTGGTATTGATCATGTACATTAATGCAAAATTAAAATTGTATTGGACTACATCAGTATTGATTTTTGTATATTGATACAAAATTAAGATTATATTTGGCCACAATGGTATTGACCCTTGTATATTGATGAAAAATTAAGATTGTATTGGGCCACATAGTTATTGATCTTTGTATATTGATACATAATTAAGATTATGTTTGGCCACAATGGTATTGATCTCTGTATATTGATACAAAATGAAGGGTAATGCTTCTTAAAGGTACTGTACCTAGTAATGCTTAAAAATGAAATGTGAAATTTTGGCCTTTTGCTACCAACCATCATAAACTGTTTAGGATAATTAAGAAATGCAAACTAATAGTCATGCAAACGTGTCATTTTGTTAGTTACTATGACAGTCTATCACAGTTATTTTCTAAGCAAATCAGAAACCAAGTTGCTAAGAGACAAGCAACATTTGCTTATCTAAATATAAGAGATAGATAGGGCCTCTTCAAAAACCTCAAGAGAGCTGCAGAATATGGCATTCAAAGATGTTTTCTTAACTTAAGATATTTGGATATCGAGACATGTCAGCTCCTGACAGCACCCCCTATTCTACTCCAAGTAGAAGGTGAGCATCTAAGAATCTCCAGTGGGAGATGATTGAATTAGTGGCAAGCCTATCTCTTGGCAAGAAAAATCCCTTGCTCCAACTGTAGACAGAATGCTGTCCAAAAAGGACAAGACTTGGTAGCAGGTAAGTCGACAGCCTAGCTCTGCTGAGACAGGGTAGGCAAGTCCTTCATAATTCCTGCTCTACAATCAATGTCTATCAGAGAAATGGGGCCAAACGGCTGAAGATTGATGCTGTAATGTATGGAGAGGAAATGGGAACTGTCCAGGCAGCCATTGGTATGTCATTTTTTAGTTCCGGAAGCTGCGGGCCCTGTACTTCCTATAAAATCAGATATATTTATCCCTCTCAGGTCTCTGAGGTGGTTGAAGAATAGATAGCTAGGGTCTCATAGTTCAATTTTGAATTGTTTAGGAACCAAGAGGGTGTTCTAGATCTAAGAAGATGTTTTTAAAACTGTGAGGCAAGTTAGTATGAAAGCTGAGTTAGATATAGAACTTTAAACTCATGGAGATGGTTACATAGTAGAATGTTAAAGTCAGGGGCCAAATACATATGGACTAGACACTGGGAATATATACTAAGCCATGTAACTCTCGTAATTGTGGCCTATTTATTTCTGTTGTTTTGTATTGTGTTTATTGTTATAAGAGAAAGAACCATTTGTTGGACTGAAAGGGGGTGCTGTTGGGGGGAAAAGATATACCTTAAACTAAAAAAAAAAAGGTAGAGGATGGGGGGTTGAGGGGGAAGAGAGTGGAAGGGTGGGACAGGAGGGGGAGTAGAGGGAGGGGATTGTGATTGAGATGTAACTTGAAGAAATAAAAAATAAATTATTTTTAAAAAGAGGTATGGGAATATAAGATCTGCCAGAAATCTATTTCTCCTGTCTGTGGCTGTGTAGGCATGACCAGCTCCACCTGTGGAGGCCAAATAAGAAAAACCTCCTTATCTACAGGGAAGATGAATTACTCTTCATGTCTCACATGACAGGGACATGGATTCTCTTGTCTACTGGAGGATCTTAGAATCTACACCCACATCCTAAAAGTCTAAACAACACAGAGGAAAATAGTAATTACACTCTGCACTTAATGTCTTACAGACTGGGATGTGAGCATGTTGTGAACAGGGCAACCTTGTAACTAAGCTATCACCCACTGGGTATGGCACTTGCATGCTAATTCAATTGGCCATGGCCTTTACTTAGAAAAAACTATCCAGAGTCCATACCCTGACCTCTCATGTTTCCTTATTAAAGGAGGCTGCAAGATACTCTGTCATCAAATTCATAGCATTGGAATTTATTCTAAATGGTGTCTTTGGAACTTTGCTAGATAATCCTATAAAAATGACTCAATAGGATTATGTTTCTCTTTTAAATTTTGAGTGTAGATGCTGAATTTAACTGACTTCTTTTGCAAAGCTTCCAGGTGATTGTTCCTCATGCAGGAGTCTGATGGAACAAACAACTGATTACAGTTATCTCATCCTGCTAGGGAACTCAGATATGTGGTCCAGCCAGTTGTACAATTGTATTTAACCTTGTGTTAAATTTGTATTCAACCTCATATTAACTCGTGCTAACCTTGATGTAAATTTTTTCCTCATCAACTTTTCTCTTAATGTTCCCCACAAGGTTGTGCCACTATTACCTCCTGACTTGGGTTCTTTTCCATCTGCTAAGTTCTATTGTGATCCCTTGGATGGACCTTCCTCTGAGGCACTCTAACTGCTGCCCTTTGTACACTAACCATTTTATCAACTGGAAGCACTTACAGAGAGATCAGAATCCCCAAATGCCTGAAAGCAGTTCGGTTGACCTCTGAGGGAAGGACAAATGGGCCATAGGCCATCCAACTCATCCCTCTCCTTGGCATACTAGACAATGTTTTCAGGACTCAGAACTACAGCAGATGAACTGAAGCCTTCTTTGCATCAATTAACTTCCCTGTCTCTCACCATTGATTTAAAAAAAAAAAAAAACCCTGAACAAATTTGAGATCAGCTTAACATCTTTCAGGACCAACTCAATTCTTTAGTTGCTGCAGTATTCCATGACTAGATCTGACTATTGCTGAGGATGGGATCTGTACCCTCCTTCATGAGCAATGGTGTTTCTGCACCAACAAATCCTAACTGGTTTGATATGGGCCCAAAGACACAGGAACCAGACAAAAATTGAACCACAAGTTTCCTTCTATGGGCTTCTGTTTGTTCTTTTAAACAAAATCTCAATCATTCTATTTTACCAATAAAGACTTGGGAGCCAGTTGCTGGGGTGAAAGCCTGCTAGCTCAGAGAGGCAGAGAAAGCACTCAACTGACCTTCCTCCTCAGCCAATGTCCCAGAAGGAATGCTCCCTTCTCCTACACTGTCTCAAAACAAAACTCAAACTGAATGTCCTTCCTTTCTACTTCCTATGTGTATCTCAATCTTTTCTCCTGGATCCCTCTTACTCCATATGGTTTTTTCTTAATAATCCTCTGTTCAATTCCTGTCAACTGGTTGCTTGCCCCACGTCTTGAACTATGGTTGACCTTCTTTAATCCTGTTTACAATACTGAAGAAGAAAGTATTAACTCTTGGATTAAAGTTATGTGACAAGGCTAAGCCACACCACAACTAAAAAAAAACAGGTTTTTCCTGTAAATAACACAATCTCAGGGTTCACAGTGTGATCAAATATCCTGCAACATTTCTCTTTTTTTCTAAATGAAAAGGAACCATTTTAACTCTGACACAGTAAAACTATTTATAATAATGAAACTTTTTCTGCCAAGCTTCCCACAATATCCAACTTGGTTGTATTTGGAAGTCTTAGCATTAAGTATTTTTGAGTTCAAGGTTCTGTAAAATGTTTGTGTTAGTCTCATATGAACTCAGCAATTTGAATGTCCTAAGCAGTTTGTAGTCTAAAGCTGAACTTTGGGTTGTGTTTGTCATCTTGATGGCAATCCTGGCTCGGTATTAGACAGCAGTCACCCCAAAGGTGTCCACTGTTTGTGTAGAACCTGGCAACAGAAGAGGCATGGGGCAATTTTCCCAGTGGTTAGTGTTACCACAATCGAAGTGGATTCATTGTTGCAGGACCCCCTTCATCTTCTTGGAGACCTCAAAGGTTACTGTTAATAATGGTCACAGTTTATTGTAGAAAACTTAAACATTTTAAATGCCATATTCAGCAGATCTCTGAAAGGTTTGAGGACCTATCCAAGTCTGCTTGACATCAACCTGGGAAGCTCGAGGAAGGGAGTGGGTTTAACAAAATAGACAAATATAAAGCATAGAGACCTCAGAGAAGACTGAGGCACAGTTTATTTTACCAGACCATAATTATACAGTTGCTCAAAAATGAAAACAAGGAACACTAAATGAGAAACAACCTTCTCACCCAGTGCCTCAAGGCCATCTCCCCTGGCAACCATGCACCACAGGGACATTTCAACATTCCCATAAGCAAGCAAAGTGCAAACATACAGGCCTTTCACACTGGAACAAAAGGTCAAACTGTGGTCAAACATGGCTATTCCACAGCTCACAGCTCATAGCTGCCCACAAGGACCACAATCTATTAAGTATATCTGAGGTACACAAACTTTGTCCCTAGTTACCTGCTTCAGACTCTAAACCTGAAAACACAGGAAGCTAGATAAAGCTCATTTCTAGAATTAGTTAGTACTCTGTATGACTACTAGTATCATGGCAGAAAGTTTATATATTATACATAACAATATTAAAGATCTTGAGATAATATTTATACTTTAAGAAAAGTTTTAGAGTCAAATGAAAACCAGAAGATTATGGGATTAGTAGCAATAGAACAGTCCCTTATTTTTTGTTTTCCTCTGTCCCATCCCAGATAGCTCTTGTGTAGGAGACAGAGATTTTGGATTTTTCCTTAACAAGCAGCTGTGGATTTACAGAAGGGGAGAGTCACAGTCCAACCCCAAAGCCAGTTTTAATTTTTAATTGAATTGGGACCACACAAAGACCATTTGCCCCTTATGTCTGTAGAAGGCAGCAAAAACAAGCAGTTTGGAGTCTGCCATGGGCAAGCCAGCCACATGGTGGGAAGAAAGAAGGGAGTGCCCACCTGGGCTGTCCTGCCCTGGCCCACAGCTGGTGGTTGTCAGGCAGGAAAAGGCAGCCACTCTGGAAAGATGCTGGCATGGGTGCCAACGATAGTCCAGTGCTCCAAGCCAGAATTTCAGGCTGTTCAGCCAGAGGTGGACAATACTACTTGGCCAATTTACTCTTTTTCTTGGGACATTATCTCTTGATGGTTTGTCCTTTTTCTTCAAATGTTTCATTTGTCCAGTGGTCTCCAGATTCCTTAGTTGGATGCGTTCATTCTCCTGGAAAGATAAGAACAAAACCCTGCCCTACCCCTAACTCAGGGGCGGAGGACAGTCCTTTTACGGCAGGTTATATCTTTCCTAGGGCAAAATAGTTTTTGGCAAGGAAAAAAGGGTTATTTTTTTCTATTGAAATTTTTAAAAAATTCCTTTCAAATTTTGAAACTAAATATACCTAAGTATATGTGGCTAAATATATCTATATTCCCCTTTATATATCAATTCAAGGTTTAAGTGTATTTATTTTTAGATCACAAAGAACATTCACTCTGAATTTCAGCCTGCCTTTTGCAAATGGTTTTTATATTTAAATCACTGTAATTCTTATGTTCCTGCCTCTGCCTCCCAGGTTCACACCTCGGGATTAAAGGTGTGAAACACCATCGGACTGTGGATTCCTTATAATATAATTATTCTCATAGGATTGTCTGTTTTAATTTGGTTCTCCATTTCCCCTTAATTTTTTTAGTGTTAATGGTAAACTTTCAAGTTTTTCGAATTTGTAATCTATCATTCTTGATGATTTATTCTAAATTTGTTGCCTAGCAAATTTTAATATTCTAGTCTTAATTAAACATAATGCCAATTTGTCCACTATTTCATTTTTTTCACGTTTTGCTTGTCTTGTCTGTATGAGCTACATAAAATTTGATGTCTTCAGTAAGTTTTTCTAGGTTCTGCCATTTCCATTCATGCCTCCCATGACCAGATATATTTGCCATTTATCTACCAGTCAGTGGTTTTCCATTTTGGTAACCATACAGTGATACCATTGTACACACACCATGTGCTTTCCTAGTTGTTTGTCTAATAGCCAATATGCTGCACTGATTTTGTGGCTCCTTCCTCAGTAATGGCCATTCCATCATCCAGTCTATAGGCTGCCACTTTTCATTAGTTTTGGTTCCATCCAGTGGTTGATGAACCATCAGTAAACCATGTATTATCCAGATGTTGTGACCATTCCATAGGCTCTCACAGTTCAGTAAGTGCCTCTCTTGGAGGAGTGAGCAGTTTAGGCAACTCAGCTATTTCTTCAGTGGAGGAAGGCACAGATGCATTTGCTACCACATCCTGGTCATTAAGGAATTCAGATAGGTACCAGTTCTATGTAATACCTTTCCTTCCATGTCTAAGCCTGAAAAGGACTCTGCCTTTGAACAAATCTAATCCATCATTGTAAGGGGCACCCTTATGACAATAGGGTGTTTGAAAATGACTGGGTATAATGTTCTCCATGCCTTGTAAAATGCCCAGATTTGTTTCTCAAAGATAATATTTATTCTCTGTTTATGGAAAGTGTTTTCAATAGAAGCCAACAGGCAAATATTGCTGTACTCCATTTTGCTTTATTAAGAGTCCCCAGTTTCCAATTCACTAATAAATATAATACCCATAATTGGGTATCATCTGGCTCAATATTGGTAAGGGTTGCATGCTCAAAGATGAGCTTACATGCAGTCTCAAAAGCTACTCTTTGTTCCTGTCCTCATTGGAAATTATCTGCCTTTCTAGTAACATTATAGAGGATTTTTATAATAATCTGCAAATGTGGTATGTGATTTTTTTCTAGTATGCAAACATACCAATTAGAAGCTGCATCTGAGTTTTGTCCCTGTGTGGTGGGGTTAAAGGCATGTACCACTACCACCTTGTTCACTGTAACTCTAGAATTTAGAAAACAACTAACTTAAATATATCTGCCTGTCTCTGGGATTAAAGACCTGAGCTACCACTGCCCTGTTCAAATATTTTACCTTAGCTCCCAATCACTCCTACTCTTAGAGATTTAGAAAACAAGTTTGAACTACAGTAACCCTTTGAATTTACTTAAAACATTTTAAATCCCTTAACTGTGTTTTTAATATCAAACAATAAAAGTATCCTTTTTATTTAAGAAGAAAACTCAAAAGCTGATGTCCAAGATGACATGGGCCATGTGGGAATCTACAATCTAACATTCTAACATCGACTTAAGACACATGGCTTAAGAAAATCTATTTTTCAACAGGATCTATCATTCTGCTCCATACAAGAAACACACCTCAGCAACAAAGATAGACATTATCTCAAGATAAAGGGCTGAAAAAAAGGTTTTCCAATCAAATGGACCCACGAAGCAAGCATAAGTAGCCATTCTTGTACTCAATAAAATTGATTTTCAACTAAAATTAATCAATAGCTCAAGCACTAAGAGCAACAATAAATAAATGGGACCTTATGAAACTTAAAAGTTTCTATAAGGTCAAGGACACTATCAATAGAACAAAACAGCAGCCCAAAGATTGGGAAAGATCTTTATTAACCCCACATCTAACAGAGGGCTAATATCCAAAATATATGAAGAACTCAAGAAATTAAACACCAAAAAAACCAAATACACTAATTAAAAAATGGGGTACAGATTTTAGCCAAGAATTTACTACAGAGGAATCTCTAATGGCTGAGAAGCACTTAAAGAAATGCTCAACATCATTAATCATAAGGGAAATGCAAATCAAAATGACTCTGAGATATCAACTTATAATCATCAGAATGGTTAAGATAAAAAACTCTAGAGACCACACATGCTGGCTCCTCCACTGTTGGTGGGAGTGCCAACATGTACAACAACTTTGGAAATCAATCTGCATTTCTAAGAAAATTGGGAATAATTTTATCTCAAGACCCAGCTGGGGGAGGCAAGATGGCGGCAATTTAGTAGGATCCATTTTGATCATCAGAAAGACAGATTGGACAACAGCAGAGATATACTCCTGCTGAAGGGCAGTTTGTGAGACACAAGCCTATCTGGGTTTGCCCAGCAAAACTAGGGACAACAAAGAACTCAGTACTGGAAACATAGACACTGGATGATCGGAGTCACCAGTCAAGCTGATGGGGCACTTCCTGCCAAAAGACTGCACTCCCTCCATACCAGATCCTGTCAGGACTACAACTGGCTGTTTCAACCTTTAAACATAGGGCCTCCTGAGTCCACAGAGCCTATGCAGTGGCTAGGCTTGAACACCCAGGAGCATACCAGCTGAGCCGCTACACAGTAAGACTGAGAGACTCTCCCTGGGATATGGCAGCTTATGGCTGACAAGTAACAGCGGGATCTTGCTGGCAGGCATTGATCTTCCCTGAGCTCAAGCACACTGTGGGCAGGATAGAAACACAATTCGGAGCTCCCTGCCCCCCACCCCCATCTGACTACAGGGGTTATTGTGGAAGTCCCTTCCAGGCAGGCTGCTTTGGAGCATTGCTATATAGGCATTCCCTAATCAGTGAATGGTCTCCATATTGGTTCTCCCAAATCCACCCCCTCTGCCTGGATGCTAAGCTGGGCCCCCCACTGTGCAGCAGGGCACAAAAGCATCAACAGAATTAGTTCACAGAGCAGTGAAAAGGTCCTGGACTGGGGCATGCTACCGGAGGGGGTGGGCAGCACCCGATCACAGAGCCTCTGACTGAGAGGCATCCTCTACCTCCTCCCCTTCCCCTCCCAACCCAAGTACTGGAGATGTTTTGTGAGCTCCCTGCCCACACCCATTTTGGGAGGGATCTCAATCTTATGCCTCAGGTCTGGAGATGTAAAGCAGTTCTGAACTATTGCTTGCTACCTGAGCAGGTGGATTGCTCCAACCCAAAGACCTTCTGACTGAGAGGCACAGGGTGATCCTGAAACACCGCCCCCCAAGAGAAGAGCGTGGAAGAAACAAAACCACAGTCTTGATACCCTTGCTACAAGGAAACTGCCAGAAGCCACGTAAGTAGAGCCTAGCTAAACTGAAGCACAATGATTCTGGCAGGGGAGGGGGGAAGGGGAAGGCAACTGAGCATCCCTGACTCCAAACATTATGGGCAGGGTGTGAATTCCACATCAGATCTCCCTGACTGCACTTGCCTGGCTGAATACTCCAGCTATAACACAGATGCTACCTCAGAGTAAAAGGCTTGGAAAAGTTTTTCCAAGCAAATGGACCAAGGAAGCAAGCTGGAGTACCCATCTTAATATCAAATAAAATAGACTTTCAACTGAAGTTAATCAAAAAAGATCGAGAAGGGCATTGCATACTTGTTAAAGGAAATATTCATCAAGAGGACATCTCAATATTGAATATCTATGCCCCAAATACAAGGGCACCTACATTTTCAAAAGAAACTCTTCTAAAACTTAAATCACACATTGATCCCCGCACATTAGTAATGGGATCAACACCCCACTCAAAACAATGGGCAGGTCATCAAGACAGAAACCAAACAGAGAAATACTAAGTCTAACAGAGGTCAGGACCTACACTGGGGGCCTACAAGGCAGCACCTCTAGGGCAAAGTGTCTCATTGACAGGAAACAAAGTCTATGTTCTTGTTCCCTTTGGTGCATTGGTTGTAGTATAGTTATCCTGTACTATATGGCTAAAATCTGACTATAAGTGAATAGATTCCATGTGCATGCTTCTGGGTTTGGGTTAGCTCACTCAGGATGAGCTTCTCTAGTTCCATCCATTTGGCTGCAAATTGAATGATTTCGTTGTTTCTGATAGCTGATTAGTATTCCATTGTGTAGATGTACCACAGTTTTTTAGTCCATTCCTCAGTTGAGGGACATCTGGGTTGTTTCCAGTTTCTAGCTATTACAAATAAGGCTGCTATGAACATAGATGAGGAAACATCCTTGTGGTTTGGTAAGGAATCATTTGTATGTATACCCAGAAGTGCTTTGGCTGGGTCCCAAGGCAGCGTTATTCCAAGTTTTCTAAGATATCGCCAGACTGACCTCCATAGTGGTTGCACAAGCCTGCACTCCCACTAGCAATGGAGGAGAGTTCCTCTTTCTCCACAACTTCAACATAATGTGCTGTCATTTGAGCTTTTGATCTTAGCCATTCTGACAGGTGTGAGATGGAATCTCAGAGTTGTCTTGAGTTCCATTTCTCTGATGATTAAGGATGCTGAACATTTCTTCAAGTGTCTCTCAGCCATTAGGGATTCCTCCTTTGTGAATTCTCTGTTTAGCTCTCTTACACATTTTTTGATTGGATTATTTGGTTTCTTGGCATTTAATTTCTTGAATTCTTTCTAAATTTTGGGTATTAGCCCTCCGTCAGATGCATGGTTGGTGAAGATTTTTTCCTAAACTGTAGGCTGCCATTTTTTTTTGAATGACAGTGTCTTTTGCCTTACAGAAGCTTTTCAGTTTCATGAGGTTCCATTTATTGATTGTTGGTCTTAGATCCTGAGATGTTGGTGTTCTGTTCAGGAAGTTGTCACCTGTGCCAATGATTTCGAGGGTTTTCCCCACTTTCTCTTCTAATAGATTTAGCATGTCCGGCCTTATGTTAAGGTCTTCGATCCACTTGGACTTAAGTTTTGTACAAGGAGATAAGTATGGGTCTAATTTCATTCTTTTATATGTTGATATCCAGTTGGACCAGCACCATTTGTTGAATATGCTGTCCTTTTTACAATGTATGGTTTTGGCTTCTTTGTCAAAAATTAAGTGACCGTAGGTGTGTGGGTTCATTTCTGGTTCTTCAATTCCATTCCATTGATCCACTGGTACCATGCTGTTTTTATTACTATTGCTCTGTAGTACAGCTTGAAATCTGGGATGGTGATACCTCCAGATGTATTTTTATTGTACAGGATTGATTTACCTGTTAAGGGTTTTTGTTATTCCATATGAAGTTGAGAATTGCTTTTTCCAAAAACTTCAAGTCCTTGAAGAAAGAAATTGAAGAGGTCATCAGAATATGGAAAGCTCTCTCATGCTCATGGATAGGTAGGATCAACATAATAAAATGGCCATCCTGCCAAAAGCAATGTACAAATTAAATGCAATTCCTATCAAAATACCACCATAATTCTTTATAGACCTGGAAAAAGCATTGTCAGTCTTAATTTGTACTGAATCAGTCTTTTCAGAACTTAAAGCAATTACTCATTAAAATACTATGTATCTATGGTATGGTGTACATGCTTTAATTTTCCATACTCTACAAAATTAAACACATCCATTTGCCAAGTTTCATTTCTTTGGGTACCTTATGGGCTACTTCTTGCAGGTAATGGAATTTGGCTATACAAAGAGCAAGTAAGACAGTTCCTTATAATTTCTCTCTCTTTTTTATCTTCCTCCTTATCTGTCCTAACTATAGGTTTTGATTATATCTTTGCATTCATCCACATTGAATAAAATACCTGTAATATTTTTCTCTCTTTATTCTGTTTTTACTGAGGGAAGCCTATCTCTTGCACATCAGGTAATATTGATTTCTGGAGCAATAGGAGAAAACATATTCTCCAAGTCACATTTGTGTTTTCCAATTTCTTCCTTCTTTCTTTCCTTCCCTCCTTCCTTTTTTTTCTTTTTTTATTAATTAATCTATTTATTAAAGCTACATTTCAATTGCAGCCCCTTTCTCCTCCCCACCCAGTCTCACCTTCTTATCCTCTTTCCTCTCTCCCTCCTCTCCTCCTCAGATGAGGGGAGCCCCCCAATATCAACCCATCTTGGTTCATCAAGTCACATTAGGGCTAAGAGCTTCCTTTTGCACTGTAGCCTAAAAAAGGCAGCCCAGCTAGGGTAAGGTCCATGTTAGAGGCAGCTCCCCCAACTTCTTAAGGGATCTGCATGAAGATCAAGCTGCCTATCATCTATATATGTGTAGGGTGTCTAGGTCCAGTCTATATATACTTAATTTTGGTTGATATTTCAGTCTCTGTAAGCTTCCAGGGGGCATAGGTTGGTTGGTTCTGTTGGTCTTCATGTAGAGTTCTTATCTTCTCTGGATCCCTCTATTCTTCCTCCCCCTCTTATACAAGACTCCCAGAGCTCCATATTATTTTGGTTGTGTGTGTTAGCATCTGTTTTGATCTGCTGCTGAGCATAGGATAGTTATGCTAGGTTCCTGTTTCTTTGGGTCTGTGGGTTGTAGGATGGCTATCCCACACTATGTGACTAATATCCACTTATAGATGAGTACACACCATGTGTATCTTTCTAGGTCTGGGTTAGCTCAATTAGTATGAGCTTTTCTAGTTACATCCATTTGTTTGCAAATTGCATGATTTCCTTGTTTTTGATAGTTGAGTAGTATTCCATTGTGTAAATGCACCACACTTTTTAAATCCATCTTCAGTTGAAGGGCATCTGGGTTGTTTCCAGTTTCTAGTTCTTATGAATAAAGCTGCTGTGAACATAATTGAGCCAATGTACTTGTGGTTTGGTGGATAATCTTTTGGATGTATGCCCAGGAGTAGTATGGCTGGGTCTACAGGTAGAACTATTCCCAGTTTTCTGAGATATCACCAGACTGATTTCCAAAGTGCTTGTACAAGCTTCCAAACCCACCAACACTGGAGGAGTGTTCCCCTTTATCCACATCCTTGCCAGCATATATGTGTGTGTGTGTGTGTGTGTGTGTGTGTGTGTGTGTGTGTGTGTGTTTCACTTCTTTTGGTTTTGCTGCAGAGGAGTTATTTGTTACCTATGTTTTCTTGGGTAAAGTTAACCTCTTTGAATTGGATTTTTCTTTCTCGTATCTTCTGTAGAGCTGGACTTGTGGATAAATATTGTTTAAATTTGATTTTATTGTGGAATATTTTGTTTTCTCCATTTATGGTAATTGAAAGTTTTGCTGGATCTAGCAATCTGGGCTGACATCAGTGATCTCTTAGGGTTTGTAGGATGTCTTTCCAGGCCCTTATTGCTTTTAGAGTTTCTGATGAGAAGTCAGGTATGATTCTGATGGGTCTGCCTTTATATGTTACTTGATCTTTTCCCCTTATAGCCTTTAAATTTCTTTCTTCTTTACATTTATTATTTCAATTATCATGTGGCTGGAGGAGTTTCTTTTCTGGTCTAATCTATTTGGTGTTCTGCAAGCCTCTTGAATGTTTATAGGCATCACTTTCTTTTAGTTGGGGAAATTTTCTTCTATGATTTTGTTAAAGATATTTCTGGTCCTTGGGGCCACAAATCTTCTCTTTCTTCTATTCCTATTATTCTTAGGTTTTGTCTTTTCATAGCATCCTTGATTTATTGGATGTTTTTAGTCAGGAATTTTTTAGGTTTCACATTTTCTTGGATGGGTGTATCAATTTCTTCAATTGAATCTTCTATACTTGAGATTCTCTCTTCTATCTCTTGTGTAATGTTGGTGATGATTGTGTCTGTAATTTCTGTACTCTTTCCTAAGTTTTCCTTCTCCAGGATTGTCTCATCTTGTGTTTTCTTTATTGCTTCCATTTCCATTTTTCAGGTCTTGAACCATTTTATGCATTTTCTTCTCAATTTTTATTATTTTTTCCTATATTTCTTTAAGGGATTATTCCTTTTCTTATCATGTTTGAATTTGTTTTCCTGTATTGCTTTAAGGGTTTTATCAATTTCTTTAATTTTCTTGATTGTGTTTTCCTGAAATTCTTTAAGGGATTTATTTTCCTCTTTTAAGGCCTCTATCATTTTCACAAGCATAGATTTGTCATCATTTTCTTATGTTTCAACTGAGTTAGGATGGGCAAAGTTAACTGTATTAGGATAGCTGGGTTCTGGGGTCCCATATTGCCCTGGTTTTTGATGATTATGTTCTTTCATTTGCCTTTAGCCATCTGGTTATCCCTATCATTGGCTTGTTGTTCCTCAGGCTTGATGGATTTGTTGCCCAGGAAAGAGTCCTGGTCTGGAAGCTGGATGTTCCTGTATGATCCTGAGATCCAAAGGGTCACTTCAGGAAGGTTGGTCGGGCTGCAGACTGCAGGCTGGTGCTGGGTAGATGTCCTGTTGAACCCTAGCGGGCTCCCCGAGGGCCTGATGCCCAGAAACCATCAAAGCCTCAGATTCGCTGTAATATACAAGAGGTTTATTTAAGCCAATGTGTCAGGGTTCAACTACCTCAGTGGAGGAGTGAACATCTAAAACAGTTTTTAGGCAGTATTTTAAGGACACAGGGAACAAAGGGGATGCTTAGGTGATAACCAAAGTGGAGACTCAGGAGTGAGAGCAAACCAGTCAGCTATGTAAGTTCAGATAGTCCCAAGGATTGAGTTCTGTGGAATGTCTCTATGGGAAGTGAGGTCAAGGTCTCATGAAGGAGGAGAAGGCCTTGTATTTATTAATTTTTGCAGTCTTAAAGTCCTCTCAGAGAAGCTGGAAGTGCCTGGGGGCCAAATGTGAGTCCATGCTTCCCTAGGACTCCAGGGGATGACCTCTTGGAGAAGTTGTCTCAGAGATCCAAGAAGCATCTGGAGGCTAGAGGTCAGTGTGAGCAACCCTAGGACTGGGAGGAAGACCTCTGAGAGAAGCTCTCTGGGGACAAAGGAAGCACCTGGGGTCCAAAGACTGAGGCCAAGAATCCGTAGGGCTCAGCTGATGACCTCTAGGGGAAATTCTGTTGGAGACACACCGGGAGGTCAGAGGCCTGGGTGAGTGTCCCTGGCACTTGGAGGAAGACCTCTCTGAAAAGCTCTCCTGGGAGCATGGAAGTACCTGGAGACCAGAAGCCTGGCCAAGTGTCTCTGTGGCTAGGGAGATGACCTCTCAGAGAAAGTCTCTTTCTGGGTAGCAGGAAGGGCATTATGGTGGCAGTTAGATCAATATAAATTATATTTAGTGAATATCAAGGGGGTTCTGATACAGTCTCTTAAAAAGGGGCATGAAGACCAGCCTGGCATCTGTGGGCACTTGACATGGCAGCATATGGACTAAAAATAGAGTTTATGGATTGGCACTGTTTTCAGCTGCTAGTAGCCTTATGAAGTGGGCAGAACCCAGTTTAGGCTGAAGCGAGGTGAAACCAGGAGAGATCTTATTTAAGAATGAAGTGGGTGAAGCCTGAGAGTTCCCACACTAGAGATGATGAAATGCAAGATGGTTTGTGTCATCTGATGGAGAAAATGCAGGTGAACTGAAAAGCTGATCTCAAAAAGAACTGTAAAAATATGGTCAGCATCAAAGAATCTCCATTTGGAGATGGTTGCATTACTGGCAAGCTTGTCATTGGGCAAGAGAAAGCCCTTGCTTCAACTGTAGACAAAATGCTGTCTAAAAAGGACAAAACTTGGAAACAGGTGAGTTGACAGCCTAGTTCTGCCAAGACAGGGTAGGCAAGTCCTTCATAATTCCTGCTTTACAATTAATGTCTGTCAGAGATACTTGGCCAAAAGACTGAAGATAGATGCTCCAATGTATTGAGAGAAAATGGGAACTGTCCTGGCAGCCAGTTGTCTGTCATTTCCTAGTTTTGTAAGCTGCTGTCTCCACACTTCTTTTTTTTTAATATTTATTTATTACTTCAGGTTACATCTCCATTGCACTGTCCTCTTTCCACCCCTCCCAGTCCCACCTTACCACCCTCTACCCCCTATCCCTTCCATCACACTCTTCTGGAGTGGAATGCCCCTACATAACAGTCCCCCTACCCATTTCAGCAGTCATATGAGGGCCAAGAGCCTCCTGAT
Organism: Lophiomys imhausi; assembly: GCA_907164525.1. Lineage (NCBI taxonomy): Eukaryota > Metazoa > Chordata > Mammalia > Rodentia > Muridae > Lophiomys > Lophiomys imhausi. Next base: position 253,916 of record CAJQZJ010000087.1, read on the forward strand.
ACACTGGAGGCCTACAAGGCAGCACCACTAGGGCAAAGTGTCTCATTGACAGGAAAAAAAGTCTATGTTCATGTTCCCTTTGGTGCATTCATTGTAGTATAGTTATCTTAGCCATTCTGACAAATGTGAGATGGAATCTCAGAGTTGTCTTGAGTTGCATTTCTCTGGTGATTAAGGATGCTGAGCATTTCTTCAAGTGTCTCACAGCCATTAGGAATTCCTGCTTTGTGAATTCTCGGTTTAGCTGTGTTCCCCATTTTTTTGATTGGATTATTTGGTTTCTTCATCCTTCTCAGGTCTCTAATATAGTTGAAGACTAGATAGTTATAGTCTCATTGTAGGCAGTTAGAGTAATTAAATTATATTTAGAAAATATCTAGGGGTTTCTGATACAGTCTCTTAATTTGGGGCATGAAGATCAATTTGGCATTGACCAATTAGCTTATCAGCTTGTGGACTAAAAACAGGAAACAGGAAAGACTTAATGGACTAAAAAACAAGGTTGAAGCCAGGTGAAAAACAGGAAAGACAATGGACTATAAAACAAGGTTGAAGCCAGGAAAAACAGGAAAGACTTAATGGACTAGAAACAAAGTATTTGGTCTGGTATTGTTTTCAGCTGCTAAGTGGGCAGAGCCCAAATTAAGCTGAAGCAGGTGGAACAAAGAGAGATCCTATTTAAGGACAGTGGATGGAGCCAATGGCCTCCCATGCTTGAGAGCTCCATGCTAGCGAGTCCTTATCATTTGATGGAGAAAGTGCTGGTGAACTGATGGCCAGATCTCCCTGAGGCAGAAGGAAACTGGTGAGCAGATAAAGCCTCAGAAAGACAGCAAAAGGCCAAGGACTAAACCCTGTGGCTCAGCTTTTGCCTAGAGGGGTTTGACCTGTCTGAACAGTGGCCTGAACAAAACTATGGCTGGCTTTAAGGACTAAGGCAGAGCGGCAGAGTTGCTGATGCAAAGGAAATAAGTTGACCTACAGACAGCTGAGGTCTCCCAGAGAGAAGAAAGCCTCAAGCCTTATTTAAGGTGAGAATACCATAGCCAATTTACCCTGACAAATCTACATCTGAGATATTCCAGAAAAAAGACTGCTAAGTGCATTAAAGAGTCTACAACAGAGAGTGTGTTACTGACAACTGAGGACCTGCCCCAGAGACTGTATCCTTCTAAAAGGTTATGAAAATAGTTGTAATAATTATCAATAGGTTTAGTGGTTAGGTTAAAAGGATTGTAGGAATTTATAGGATTAATAGTTAAGAAAGTGTTTATATTTTTTCATAAATGAATAGTTATCAATAAATAAATACTTAATAATTTTTAAAAGTTCAGTTACAGTCTCATAGTTAAATTTTAACTTGTTTAGGAATTAAAAAGAAGTTCTAGGTCTAAGAAGATGTTTTTAAGTTGGTAATGCAAGTTAGGATGGAAGCTGAGTTAGGTACATAACTTTAAACTCATTGAGATAGATAATAGAATATTAATATCAGTTTTCAAATATGTATGGACTGGACATTGGGAGTGTATGTTATACCTTATAATTTTCATAATTGTGGCCTAATATTTCCTATTGTTGTGTATTGTATTTATTGTTATAAGAAAAAGAGCAATTTATTGGATTAAAAGGGGAGCTGTTGGAGGCAATTTAAATATGCCTTAATTTTTTTAAAAAAGTAGATAGGAGGGTGGGGAGGAAAGGGTAGAAGGGTGGGACCTGGAGATGGAGGAAGGAGGGGATTATGATTGAGATGTAACTTGAAGAAATAAATAAATGTAAAAAATAAATTAAAAAAATATGATCAGCTCTCCCTGAGGCAGAAAGAAGCTGGTGAGCAGAGAAGGCCTCAGCAAGACAATGCAACAAAAAGCCTAAGACTAAACCCCATGGCACAGCTTTTTCCCTGAGTGCATCAACCAATTCAAACAGAAGCCTGAATAGAACTGTGGCCCACCCCAAACGACTGTGGCAGAGCAGCTGAATGGCTAGTGCAAGTTGATCAAGTGGGTCTACAGAGAGAGCTTCAGAGAGAAGAAAGCCTCAAGTCTCATTTAAAATGAAGCTTCCATAGCAATGCAACAGCCAATTTACCCTAAAAGATCTACCTCTGAGGTGTTCCTGATGACTTAGGACCTACCCCAGAAACTGTATCCTCCTAAAAGATCAAGGTTAGTTGTTAGATAATAGGCGTTGATAGTTATTCTTAGAGCTAGTTGTTAGGTAATAAGTGTTTATATTTGTTTGCTTATGGTTATTAATAAATATATTTGCTATTAGAAGTTTCAACTTCAGTGCATGGAGGCCATAAGTTGGTGCAAGCATCCCTGGGCCTCAGAGGAAGACCTCTCAGGGAAACTTTCTCAGGGTCTCAGGAAGCACCCAGAGGACCAAGACCAGGGCAAACAATCCTAGGACTCATAGGAAGACCCTTTGGAGGAATTCACTTCGGGAACACAGGAAGTGCCTGTAAGCCAGAAGTTGGGGTCCAACATCACTGGGAGCAGGGATCTGACCTTGGTAAACTGGGCAGGGATTGGGGGGGGCAGTGACTGGAATCTGTGTGTCGCTGTAATATGGGGGCCCTCGTTGGTCTGCGGAAACACAGACACAGATGTTTCTGGATCTGTAGTGTGTCCTCTTGATCTTTCTGCAGTTACTGAGCTCCTGTTACTCATACACCAAGAGGACTGTGTGCTGCTATCTTGGAATCCTCCTTATAATTTCCTTGACTTGTTATGTGATAGAAAAATCTTTCTTCAAACATTTGCTGTTAACATGAAGTTTATTATGAAATTCTGAGACTTCTAACATATTTCCTATTAATAGCTGACTAATTTCATCATTACCCTGTGCTAGAAGGGGTGGTAGACCTATATGGGATCTGATATGTTATATACAATGGACGATTTATATTTCTAATTACTTGTAGTTGAATAAATAATGAAGTTAATTCTGAATCATCCAGAATAAGTTCAGCAGTTTCAGTATGTAAAACATCTCTTTCTCCATATTGAGAGTCATTAACTATATTAGGAGATTCAGGAAAATCTAATAATACCATAAGAATTTCATACAGCTCTAATGTTTGAACTGAATCATAAGGGCTTTGGGCCATGTTTTTTTCTGACTTATAACCTGCCTTTCCTGATTTATTTGCATCAGTACAGAATACAGGGGCTCCAAAAATTGGTGTCTCTTTTACTATATGAGGGAGAGTCTGATTAGGTTTTTTTTTATATATATATATAAACTGAAGTCTCTGAAGTCTCTTGCTTTGGGGATATTTGTTGTTAATCTCTCCCAAAAATTATTTTGTTGTTATTAATTTGTTGTTGATCTCTCCCCTCAATTTTTCCAGTGTTTGTTTTCTGCCCATAATGAGGCCGTTTCAGCATTGGTAAAAGATACCACAATGTCTACTGGGTCTATTCCTGCTAATTGACAAAGTCTCATTTTTTCTTCCAGAATCAATCCAGAAAACTTTTCTCTATAGGTCTTTAATTTTTTACTCTGTTTCTGTGCTAAAAATATCAATTCTAAGACATTATCTTCTCTCTGCATAAGAATTCCTGTGGGAGAATCAGTAGGAAGCAAAAATAATGAAAATACAATCAAGTTTTGGATCTAAGTGATCCACATGTGCATCCTGTAATTTCTTTTCTACCAGAGCCAATCTCTCTCAGCCTCAGCTGAAATTCTTGGATTCTGTAAGTCATTATCACCTTGTAATGTTTGAAATAAATTACTTAGCTCTTGAGTAGTTAATCCAGTTGTGGGCCATAACCAGTTCATAACTCCCAGGATTGCTGGAGATTATTAAGAGTTTGTAATTTATCTCTTCTAATTTGTACTTCAGTGGTCAAATTTTCTGTAAACCTACCTTATATCCTTGATAATTTATATAATCTCTTCTTTATTTTGTTTTATTTTCCAGGAGCAAGGCAAAATTCTACTTACTCATTAAACAGTTTTTGCTAAGGCATCTACATAATTATAAATTTTAGATTGAGGAAACTGTTCATAAACTATTTCTAGCAGCTTTTGTACAAAATATTGACACAGGGTAAGGTTATTTAACATTCTTTGTGAAAGAACTTTCCTCTGATAACTCTTAACAGTTTGAGCATTATTATAAGTAGTCACTCTGAAGGCAAATTTTTCTTTATCCTGTCCTTGTAAAGGTATAGTAGGAAAGCAGTTTTTTAAATAAATCTTTATAATAGACCATCTCTTAGGTAATAAAGAAGGCAAGCGAATTCCAGACTATAAAGAGCCCATTGGCTGAATTACCTTATTGGCTCTTAAATCTGTTAGCATTCTCCATTTTTCAGATTTTTTAAAATGACAAATATAGGAGAATTCCAAGGACTGGTAGATTCTTGAATATGTTGAGCATTTAGATGATCCTGTACCAGCTGTACTAGTACCTATAATTTTTCTGATGACAAAGGCCGTTGTTTTACTCACACAGGTTTGTCATTTAACCATTTTAAAGGTAGGGCAGTTGGTACCTTTGAAAGATCAACAACTGTTCTGTCCTGCTTATGCACAATCTGAATGGTCTGTGACTGTTTTTGATAATACCTTTGAATATTTTTCTCAGAAGCATTCTTTATTTTATGGTTCATTTCTGAGATTGGAGGAATGAATGTTAATTTGTGTTTTCCATTGTTGCAACAAATCATGTCCCCATAAATTCATGGCTATATTAGCCACATATGACTTTAATTTTCCTATTTGTCCTTTTATCCTATATACTCCACCCATCTTGCACTTTGTTTTACTGAGATAAAGTTTCAACCCCTATAAACTGAATATTTGCCTCCTGCGGAGGCTTATCTGGATGCCAAGATTTTGGTGAAATTATTGTTACATCTATTCCTGTGTGTACTAAACCTTCAATTTCAATACTATTTGCATTTTTAGCTTCAACCTCTGATAATTTATAGCAGTTTGCCAAAAAATACTTGTTTTCTGGTCTCTCCTGAATTTTTGGTTTTATCTACTGAAGCTGTTCTGGTTTTTATTACATCCAGAGCAGTGCTGTTTTTTAAAACAGTCATTAAATCTTTTAATTGCTCTGTTGATGAGTTTCTCTGATGATGACAGGGAATGATTGAATCAAATTTTGGTATCAAAGCCTGGGGGGAGGGCCCTAGGGCATTCCCCAATGGCAAAGGGTCACCTTGCCTGTCTCTTGTTCTGTAGTCATTAGTCTAAGGCCAGCCTTTACCACACCTTATGCATACTCCAGAAGACTGAGGTCTTCTTTTTGTATTGTCTCTAAAAAAAAAAAAATGTTTCTAAGAACACCTTGCCTACAATCCCTTTTCAAATATCCCTGTTGACCACAATTAAAACATCTGACATTTTGATTTTTCTTAAAGCTTTTAGAAATTCTCCTATCAGAGTAGCATCATAAACATGAGATCCTATATCTGGCATATTTTTAATCCATTCATATATTGCTGCTGATCTTGCCTTCGAAGGCCTAATTACCTGTTTGCATTCTGAATTAGCATTTTTTTCTTTTTCTTTTCTTTTTTTTTTTTTTGGTTTTTTGGTTTTTTGAGACAGGATTTCTCTGTGTGTATCCTTGGCTGTCCTGAACTCACTTTATAGAACAGGTTGGCCTTGAACTCACAGAGATCCACCTGCCTCTGCCTCCTAAGTGCTGGGATTAAAGGCGTGCACCACCACACCCAGCATGAATTAGCATCTTCAAAAGTCAAAGATTCAATTAATATTTGTCTGACTTCTGAATCTGATACTATTCTATTTACAGCTGAAGTCAATCTTTGCAAAAAATCTGTGAAGGCTTCTTTTGGGCCTTGTATAATTTCAGTAAATGACTCGGGCTGCTCTCCTGATTGTTCAGCCTTGTCCTGAGCATTTAAAGCTGCTAAATGTCTTAGCACAAAGATGTGATCATAAAATTCAAGTTGCCTTTGTAACTCAGTATATTGGCCTTCACCTAGCAACTGATCTTGGGAAATATTAATACCTCTAGCCTTATGTAATTGTTCTGTGGCTCTAGCTCCCTTTTCCACCATGTTTGTCATTGTAACTGAGGACCAGCTTCCAATACTGCTGTTGCCAAATCTTTCCAGTCTTGAGGCATATTTCTGCTCTGAACTGCCAATGAATTTAAAAATCTGCTTCACATAGGGTGAATGTATACCATATGAGATAATTGTTTCTTAAGTCTTCACAAATGTAATATGTCTATAGGATTCCATTTAAATTCTTCATAACCTTGGGGGCACCGACTGTCTGCTAGTAGTTCTTGTATAGTACCTGGAAAAATTAAGGTTGGTTTTCTAACAACCTTGAGCAGCCCCTCTTCAGTTTCATCATGCAGTGGTGCAGTAGGTTCTTGACTATAGTCCTTTGTCTGTGAAGGCCTGTATCTTATCAATGCCTTTTCATATTTGACACAAAAAACACATAGATATTAAGGATAAAATATGAATTACCAGACTGATAGTAATTATAATCAGCATTATGTTAATCTCAGTTAAGTCATTTATCATTTTATATTCTGCTTCTATTTTCAAGCCATCTAAAGTAGCACTAAACAGTGTCCTAACATCTTATATTATGGTATTTCCCATACTTAACTCTCTCCATGAAGACTTTCCAGGTGTCTTACCAAATCTAATGACTTCTCAATTTGTCTACAGTTAGCATGATTTCTCTGTCTGTATAGTCATACCATGTGTTGAACCACTGAATGTTGTACCTTTTACAAAATCTCAGTAATTTGATTTTACCAATAAATATTCAGGAACCAGATGCTGAGGTAAAAGCCTACTAGCTCAGAGTCAGAAAAAGCACCCAGCTGACCTTCTTCCTCAGCCAACATCCCCCCAAAAGCTCCTTCCAAATGCCATCTCAAAACCTCCTTAAATTGAATATAGCTCCCTTCTACTTCCTGTGCATCTCCCTTTCCATTCTCCTGACTTTGTCTTACGCTGTATGTTTTTTCCTATATTCACTCCCTGTCAACTGGTTGGTTGCTCCACCTCTTGACCTATAGTTGACTTTCTTTAATCCCATTTTTAATATTCAAGCAGAAAGCTCTTGGATTAAAGGTGTGTGCTAAGGCTGAGCAACACCACAACTAAAAATAGGTTTTTCCAGCAAATAGCACAATCTCGGGGTTTGTAGTGTAATTAAATATACTATAACACTACTCCTCTACAAAGTCCTCCTACCAAAATTAGCAAAACCTTCCTCCTTGTTTATTTGTATATCATAAACCCACCTCCCTATTCATCTGTATACAATAAACAATCCCATTCAATTTGGATGAACAAAATTAACATGCTGAGGTTCTGGGTTGCAGTTGGTGTCCTCTATCAAAGCAGCACAACCCACTCTATCCAGCTTTCTATGTATATGTCTATGTGTCTGTTGTTTATTTATTTTTTCATTTCTCCAGTTAGGTCCATTCCTGGAGCCATGCAGAATGCAACATGAAGGCTGCTTGAGGAGTGTAACAAGGTCACATATAAACATTTTTGCAAAGACTAAACCAATGGTGGTTGTTGGCTAGAGCAGTCCATATATACAGAAATGAATTCAACCTGGACTATAGAAGGTTTATGATGAATAGATAAAAGTCAGAATTCCTTAGGAACTTGGAAAACAAGTTCCAGTTTGCCAAAAGGAGTCATTTCCCTCACCTCTGGTAGAAGTGTCATATAGTTATCTGTGGTGTCTATCATCATAACAACACCCATACTGGCCTTCAAGAACCCTCAGTATCAGTATCACAAGTACCTGTTAAACACTTCAAATTCCCCAAGCCAGACTCCTGGACCTTCCCTTGCTCCAGCTAGTCATCCTAACCTCTTATAACCTGGATATTCTCACTATACTTTCTTTATATCTTACTTGAATTTATTCTTTCTTATTCTCATTACAGACTTTATCTTCCTACTTCCAATTACTCTCTCTTATTCTCACTATATTCTCTGTCTCTTAATCCCACATACTGTCTTATTTTTTAACTCTCTCACTCCCTCACTATGGTCTATTCTCTGTCTATATTATATCTCTATCTCCACTATTATCTCCTACCCTCCCAGTTCCCTAACCTTAACCATGTTCAGTTAGGCTGACCATGTTCAGTCTAATTTTTCTTTCTCCTCTTTTTCATATCTATAATAAAAATCTTAACCACATCCTGAAGCATCCATGATGGCATTTTCTGTACTGCTACTCCTTGCACACAGTGGTCTCCTTGTCATTCTTCCATGGTCTCTTGGAAGACATATTACATTATAGCTACATAACTAACTCCCTCAAACCCTTCTCATGCAACTCTTCCTGTGTCTTGCCCATTCTTTCTCAAATTCATGACCTCTTTTTTAATTATTATTGTTTTACAGAGAGAGAGAGAAAGAGAGAGAGAGAGAGCCTATTTCATGTTCTTATATGTACATGTGCTCAGGGCTGACCACTTGGGATTAGGTAAATCATTTGAGAGTTTATGCCTGGAGAAAACTAATTCTCCCTGTCTCAGAAGTCATTAGATGCCTGTAGCTCTTCGTCTACTGGTAAGGTCTTGTGAAAATTTCCCCATCTCAGATTGTATGTTGTCCAATATTATACAGGTCTTGCTTATGCAACCATATTGTTGAGATTTCATGGGCATAGATCCTTGTCACTAATTTTCTTCACAAAAATAAGTGAGTTTGTTGAACCTGTCCTCTTACTGCTTTCTGGTTGAGGTTGGACAGCTTAAACATTAACTAAAGTCCTGTAATGCATTGATACAGAAATTAAGAGTTCTCCTGTTTCTCCAAGAATGCTCCCTAAAATTCCTTGCTGATCCTATAACAATACATATTTGTTTGAAATACATGTATATAGGACAGAAATGGAAATTGAGTTTGGATCTCTATCACCTGAAATCTCAGAGATGCAGAGGCAGAAGGATTCCTGGGAATTCCTAGCTGAATTGGTGAGCTTCAGGTTCAGTGTGATTCCCCTGTCTCCAAAACTTAAAATGAAGAGTGATTAAGAAAAATAACATTGACTGCTGACCTCCACACACGTACACACACATGAATGTACAGACATGAATGAAAACATACACAGAATCACACACATACTTATAATCATGTACATAAAGAGATGTTTGAACACACATAGTCACTACTAGATATACAAAAAAAATAAAATATAGATGTGAGTCGCATCTATTAGTACACTTGTGCATACCTACTCCCTGGCTTTGTACACACTAAGTGTTTGTGGTGACATTTCATTGCCCTACACCAGATCCTGATTTCTAAATTCTGCTCTCCAATGAAAATAGTCCATTTTTTTTTGAAGAAGAACTGGACTGAGCACAGACAATGCAGGATGAGTCAAGAGGACTTTGTGGTAACAGATCATGGGGATACAGAAAGAACAGGAAAGAATGTACCAGTTTTAAAGAAGCCAACCATAAAGAGCCCAAAGCAGCCAAAATAAAAATTGAACAACAAAACCAATAGTGATCATCTTAAGCCACAACTTAAAGAACAAAAACAACAACAAAAAATGTATTAATTCATGTCAAAATAAATGTAGAGAAAAATAGCCAGGTTTGTTGGAGCATGCCTATATCCCAGTAACTTGAGGTTGAGGTACAAGAATCACTGGAGTCTAGAGGTTTAAGACAATCCTGCCTAACCATCTCTCAAAGATAAAGTAACCATCTCTCAAAGATAAAGTAAATAAAGCACAGTAAAATAAAATAAAAATAAATAAAATAAAATAGAAAGTTGTGGAGAAGGATGATGACACTTCTCTTCAGAAAGATCCAAAGCACACAAAGAAGGAATTAACAAATGGGAATTTAGCATTAGAAATTACTGGCTTACAGCTGCTGTGGCTGCCTGAATAAGGTTTGTACAAGATTAAGCCATTCTATATTTCAGCATGATTTGGGGCAGGTCATATGAATTCTCATCTCCAGTTGAGGAGCTATTGACAGTTGAAGGCTGCTAGAGAAAATTTAGTTTTCTATAGAGATCTTGTCCCTGATGAACACATTCAAGTGAGTGATCCAACATTTGTGTATATGGACAATGCTAGTGTGTGTGTGCGTGTGCATGTGTGTGTGTAATAAATATGAATGAGTATAGAATTTAAAAAATAAAATAAAAATAGACTTGTGACAGAGCAAGACAGTGTAGAGGTTCTTTTTTCAAGGCCATTTTCAGTTGACTAGAATTTGATCTCCTTGATGGGAAGCCCTGTGGAAAATTACCCAAGTCTGTTCTAGGAACTCAAGGTTAAAATGTCCTAGCCAGCTTAGTTTAACTTCTGTTAATCTGCTTATTTATACAGAACCCCACTTCAGCAAACTACTTTTCTTAGCTTCTGTTACACTTGCTCACATCATACCCCCAACATATACACAGCTGTACATCAAGATGTGGTTTTTGCCTTTAAAAAAAAAACTTACTCTGTCAAAGTCCAGCTTTGACACATCAGGATCTGAAGGAGGAGGTGTGGTGTGGAGTCAGCAGAACATGCAGACAGGAATCTTCTTCATAGGTCAAACAGATTCTCTCTTCTTTTGGGGGGAAAACACATACACGTGGACACATACATCCATATCCATATCCACATCCACATACATACATTCACATATTTGGTAGATGGAGCAAAACTCCAATGAGCAAGCTTCAACCATTTTACATATATACAAATATGCATGTGTATGCATATATACACATATACACACATATAAACACATATACACATATACATACATATTTTTGCATGCATACATATATACACACATACACATATATACATATATACACAGTTGATGGATAGAGAAAAGCTCCAACAACTTTATTTTTTTTCTCCCACAGCAAAATCTTTCAAGCAGTATAAAAATTACAATGTGATTACTTTCTATTTTTCTTTAAGTAAACAATTACAATTAGTATACATAGAAAAATTTGTTCCCCAATACCCTCACGTGACCAAATATTTTATGTATTATAGGCGAAAAAACAAATGTGAAAAGCTAATTATTCCCAAGAACCCACATACATTCATAACTAAGCCACTTGTTATAGATTAACAAAGTGTAAGCAAGCAAGGTAATTTCTCAGCCAGGTTCTCTTTACTGGCAAGCAGCAACTTGCAGTTACAAAGAAAAGATCAATTATCTTACTATTTATCTTAAAAAGTACTCTTATAAATATCTTAAAAGAATCACAAATCTAAACTGTTTTTGGTTTTTTGAAACAGGGTTTCTCTGGCTATCCTAGACTTTATTTGTAGACCAGGTCAGCCTCGAACTCACAGAGATCCACCTGCCTTTGCCTGCCAAATACTGGGATAAAGGTATATGCCACCACACCCAGCTACAAATCTAAACTTCTTTCTCAGAAACAATTGTTTTTACTTTAAATCCTCCAGGTGCACATCTACTCATTAACAACTTTTTATTAAATCATATCAGGAAGCTGAGGACAAAAATGGGTACAAGACAGTTATCATCACATTGATCGCCAGCCCAGATTGAGCAAGAGAGTCATGTTGGTGCTAATCAGGCTTCCACTGTTCTTGTTCCCTGACCACAAAAAAAACAAAATCCCATGCTCAACTAATAAGCGTGTGTCTTTCTGAACTTCAAATTGTTCCCTAAGATTTTCTATATCAGAGCTACTAACAAAAACATCTTAACCTAACTGTATTAACAATCTACATCTCTAAGTTCTTTCTGAGGGTGGTGGCTGAATCATTAATCTGCTCCAGCAGCAGTGCCTAAAAAAGATCAAGCATTACTACTGTGCGTGCCAGTGATCTGCCCAATGAGGGGCTGGAAGCCCCCTTGGAGTTTTCACACAACTCACAGATTATAAGGGATACGGTGACCCTGAAGACAACAAGCAGAGCAAAACTCTGCAACAGTAGTCCTTGGGGATCTCCCTCTCTGAGGCATGCCCAATATGGTTGTGTTAACTGGCGGGCTGCATTTCATAAGTTCTAAATCTATTTTGTTGTCCCTCTCGTACAATCCCCAACATTACTCTAAACATTTAGTGCTACTCTGAGGTCCTGAGTGCAGCCCCAGACAGATGGAATAAAGACTTTCAATTGACTATATCAACTTCATCTGAGCGGTCATTTCTGGTGGGCTCCTTCTAACATTTTGGAGGCCAAAGTAAGAGCCACTTACTAGACCCTGACATTTATGGGCCTTGGGAACTCCAAGAGCAGGGAAGAGTATGCCAGATGGAGAGGACATCCAGGGGGTGAACTCCCTGAGATATTTCAGGTCCCCAGGAAAATCATCTCTGACCAATTGCTGATGAGTGCTTCAGAAGCACTCTACTACCACCATTCAAAAGGCAAATCAAATCATCTGCTCTGAATACCTCTGGAGGTAGTTTGGTCTGTGGAAAACCCCATCTGATTAGGACACAAGAGAGTAAGTTGGACAACTATAGAACCTGTGTCTAGTAGCTAGGTGAGGGGTCATGGAAGAACCCTAATCTGTTGGTGGCCACTGGTGATTTGTCTGGTTGCTGTTATTGTTTGTGTCTACATTGTTTATCCTTGTCTCTTTAAGTCAGTCTGTCACTTTCCCTCATGATGGGAAGGAATATGAGCTGTGGAGGACCCCTCTAGAGTGTATATTAAAACACTTCAGAAGGCTTCTCAGGTGAAGATAATTATGGTATTCGTTTCTCTCCAAGAAGACTGCGTGCTCTTTGTGAACTTGTGTGGTTCTCTTTTCAAATGGGTGACTGAGAGATCTTTGGATCCCCAGGCAGTCAGGGTGGTCTAGAATGCTATAACTAGTTCTCCCAATCACCCTGATCAGTTCCTTTATACATAAATACCATTAATTAACCCTTGTCCTTCATCCATCCCCATAGTTGAAAACTTACGTTTTTTTTTTCCCTTGGGAGCTGTCTTATTAATAGAAATGTTAGGATTTCTATTGCTGTGAAAAGGCACTATGACCATGGCAAATTCTATAAAGGAAACCATTTAATTGGGGCTGGCTTAAAGTTTCAGAGGCTTAGTCCATTATCATCATAATGGTAAGTATGGTAGCACTCAGGCAGATGTGGTACTTGAGAAGTAGCTGAGAGTTCCACATCCAGATTAGCAGGCATCAGAAAGTGACTGAGACAAACTTCCTCCAACAATGCCATACCTATTCCAACAATGGCACACCTCCTTACACTACCCCTTCCTATGAAGCCATTTTCTTTCAAACCACTGCATTCTATTCCCTGGCCCCCATAGGCTAGTGGCCATATCATAATGCAGAAATGTACTAAGTCCAACTTTAAAAGTCCCCATAGTCTATAACAGTTTAAACCCTGTAAAAGTCCAAAGTGTGAAGTCTCTTCAGAGACTCTTGACAATCTCTTAACTATAATCCTCTTTAAAATCAAAATGAAAAGCAGATCACATACTTTGAACATACAATGACACAGGATACCATTCCAAAAGGGAGCACAGTGGGGAAATACTGGGCCAAAGCAATACTTAAAACCAGATGAGCAAACTCCAAACTCGGCATCTCCAAGTCTGATCTCAAAGCCCTTTCACTTAGATCTTCAACCACTTTTAGCTTTGTTAATTGCAACATACTTCTTTCTTGGGCTGGTTCTACTCTGTTAGCAGCTCTCCTTTGTAGGGATCCCATGGCTCTGGAATCTCCAATGTTTTTGGGTTCTCTAAGACAATCCAGACTTTGCCTTCACAGATTCACAAAATGGCCTCTCTTGTTTCCACGCAGGGACACTCCTGACACATGCCTGGCCTCAGCAGCTTTCCTAAGTTGAGGAGGAAGATTCCATAACCCCTTTCTTTTATCCTTACTTTAAAGCCAGAAGCACATGGTCAAACCTGCCAAGTCCTGCTGCTTGCTGGAGCTGAAAATGGCCTCCTTGTTGAGTTACATCTTCACCAGCTTTCTGGTTTTGATAGTTTCCTTCACTGTCAAAGCTTGGCTGTTCTGCAACTCTCTGGCCTTGAACTTAAAGGCATGTACCACTATGCCTGGATCTAAGCTATTCTTTAATTCATTTTCACAAGTTGTAAGCTTAGTTGGGTGGGATCTTGCCCTGAGGTCACCACTCCCTTCCATTTAATGGCAGGCTTTTCTTCAATCTGTTTATCTTCTTAAGCACAGAATTTAGCTTCATTCCACTTCCTGGTGGCCCTTTTCTTCTCAATCTGTAACATATTTTTTATTTTTACTTGCTCGGTTTCCTCTTTTTCATTATAAATATTCATAAGAGTGAATACTATTAACCACATGGCAAAGTCAATACTAGGCTATTTTGTAATTTCTGTGTTTTTTGTTTTTCCATATGAAGTTGAGAATTGCTCTTTCAAGGTCTGTAAAAAATTGTGTTGGTATTTGATAGGAATTGCACTGAATCTATATATTGTTTTTTGTAAAATGGCCATTATTACTATATTAATCCTTCTACTACATGAGTATAGGACATCGTTCCATCTTCTGATATCTTCTATTTCTTTCTTGAGAAACTTGAAGTCCTTTTCAAACAGGTTTTTCATTTGCTTGGTTAGAGTTTTCCAAGGTATCTTATATTCTTTGCAGCTATCGTGAAGGGTGCTGTTTCCCTAATTTCTTTCTCAGTCTGTTTATCTTTTGTGTAAAGAAGGACCACTATTTTTTTAGTTAATTTTGTATCGTGCCACTTTGCTGAAGATTTTTATCAGCTGTAGGAGTTCTCTGGTTGAATTTTTGGGGTCACTTATATATACTATCATATCCTCTGCAAACAGAGATACTTTGACTTCTTTTCCAATTTGTATCCCTTTGATCTCCTTAATTGTCTTATTGCTCTAATTAGAACTTCAAGTACTATATTGAAAAGATATGGAGAGAGTGGGCAGCCTTATCTTGTCCCTGATTTTAGTAGAACTGCTTTGGGTTTCTCTCCATTTAATTTGATGTTGGCTATCAACTGGATGTATGTTGTTTTTATTATGTTTAGGTATGGGCCTTATATCCCTGATCTCTCCAAGACTTTTATCATGAAGGCATATTGGGTTTTGTCAAAGATTTTTCAGCATCTAATGAGATAATCATGTGGATTTTTTTCAGCTTGTTTATATATATGGTGAATTACTTTGATGGATTTTCATATATTGAAACACCCCTGCATCTCTCTGATGAAGCCTACTTCATCATCGGGATATGATATTTTTGATGTGTTCTTGGATTCAGTTTTTGAGTATTTTATTGAGTATTTCTGCATCAATGTTCATAAGGGAAATTGCTTTGAAATTCTCTTTCGTTGTTGAGTATTTGTGTGGTTTAGATATCAGGGTGACTGTGGCCTCATAGAATGAGATTGGCAATGTTCCTTCTGTTTCTATTTTGTGGAATGGTTTGAGGAGTATTGGTATTACCTCTTCTTTGAATGTCTGGTAGAATTCTGTGCTGAAACCATTTGGTCCTGGGCTTTTGATAACTACTTTTATTTCCTTAGGTGTTATAGGGCTATTTAGCCTTTTTACCTGAGCATAATTTAACTTTAGTACATGGAGTCTATCAACAAATTTGTCCATGTCAGTTAGATTTTCCACTTTTATGGAGTACAGGCCTTTGAAGTAAGACCTAATTATTCTTTGGATTCCTCAGTGTCTGTTGTCATTTCTCCCTTTTTATTTCATTTCTGATTTTGTTGATTTTGATACTTACTCTTTGCCTTTTATTTAGTTTTGTTAAGAGAGTTTGTCTATCTTTTTCATTTTTCCCAAAGAACCTGATTTTGGTTTCATAGATTCTTTGATTATTCCCTTTATTTATTTCATTCCTGAGTTTGATTATTTTCTGCCATCTACTGTTATGTGTTTGCTTCTTTTTTCTTTCTTTCTTGTTTTCACATGTGCTGTTAAGTTGCTCATATGAAATCTTTCCAATTTCTTTATTTTTTAAACATTTATTTATTACTTCAAGTGACATCTCCATTACTGCCCCCTCCCTCCACCCCTTCCCAGTCCCGCCCTCCCATCCTCTACCACCTCTCCCATGCATTCCATCCCCCTGGTGTAGGGTGCCTCTGTGTATCAGCACCCCTCAGTTTGTTAGTCACATGAGGTCTAAGCACTTTCTCTTGCACAGGAGACACATATTGCAGTTCCACTAGTGTAGAGTGCCCCACTAACAGGTAACCAAGTCCATGTCCCTGTACTTTTTGGGTCTCTTGATTGTAGGATGGTTATCCTGTACTATATGGCTAAAATCCAATTATAAATGAACATATGCCATGTGTATTTTTCTGAGTCTGAGTTAGCTCCCTTGTGATGAACTTTTCTAGTTCTATCCATTTGGTGGCAAATTGCATGATTTCATTGTTTCTGATGGCTGAGTAGTATTCCATTGTATAAATGTACCACAGTTTTTTATCCATTCTTCTGTTGAAGAACATCTGGGTTGTTTCAAGTTTCTGGCTATTACAAATAAAGCTGCTATGAACATAGTTAAGGAGATGAGAAGTCCTTGTGGATTGGTGAGGAACCTTTTGAATGTATGCCCAGGAGTGGTATGGCTGGGTCTTGAGGTAGAGATGTTCCAAGTTTTCTAAGATGCCACCAGACTGATTTCCATAGTGGTTGTACAAGTTTGCACTCCCACCATCAATGTGGGAGTGTTCCCCTTTCTCCACAGCCTCAGCAGCTTATGCTGTCTTTTGAGTTTTTTATCTTAACCATTCTGACAGGAGTGAGATGGAATCCAATTTCTTTATGAAGACACTTAGTGCTATGAACTTTCCTCTTAGCACTGCTTTCATTGTGTCCCATAAGTTTCTTCAATTGTATCTTCTACACCTGAGATTCTCTCTTCCATATCTTATATTCTGTTGGTAATGCTTGTATCTGTAGTTCCTGTTTTCTTTCCTAGGTTGTCCATCTCCAGAATTGTCTTTGTTTGTTTTTTCTCTATTGCTTCTATTTCCATGTTCAGGTCCTGAACAGTTTTATTCATTCCTCCTCCCATTTGTTTGTGTTTTCCTGTATTTCTTTAAGAAATTTATCCATTTCCTTTACCTGTTTGATTATATATTCTTGTGTTTCTTTGAGGGATTTATTTTCCCCTTTTAAGGTCTCTATCATTTTCATAAGCATAGATTTAAGGTCATTTTCTTGTGTTTCAGCTGTGTTAGGATAACCTGGGCTTGCTATAGTAGGATAGGTGGGTTCTGGTGGTGCCATATTACCCTGACTCTTGTTGATTCTGTTCTTACACTGGCCTTTAGCCATCTGGTTGTCCCTGGATGTTTCCGGATGTTTCTGGTGCAGTTGGTATGAATTTCCTGGATTTCCTTGGGTGGCATACCTAGTAAGGGCCAGTGGAGCACATTCTGGAAAATGGTGCTGGGGGACAGCATAAGGTTGAGGGTAACTGGGTTGCCTCAGGGGATTCAGGCAACAGGGGATTTCAGGGGGAGAACACCTGACCTGGATGCTCCAGGTGCCGCTGTCCTTATGGGTGCTGGCAGAGCAGTGGCCCATTGATGGTGCTCAAGTGAACAGCACACAGCTCACAGCTGCTGGGTGTGCTCCCAGTGACCCACTCTATCTTGATAGAACTCCTTGGATGCCTCACCTCCAGGAATAAGCAATCCAGAGAGAAACATGCAAAACTGCTTAATTTCTATGGACAACCTCCAAGACCATAGACCTAGAACAAGGTGTTGTGACTCATTCTTTTCTGGTTATGTTGAATTACCCATATCCATTGATTGGAAAGGACTTATTTCAAAAACTCAGAGTTACCTTCTCTTTTGGAGAAAATTCAGCTAACAATATTCTTGTCACCTGTCGTCTATCTGAGGAGTACTTCTTGCATGAGTACTTGACTACAAGGAAGGAAGATCAACCCTTAGGCTATTTGCAGGAACTGAAAACAAGGTACTTAATGTTTGGACTGAGGGGACCCCATCAGGCATGATAGCTTACGGGTCACTCACCATAGTTCAGTCATTAAATTCTGCAACGCTAGTACAGGTCAAACAATAAATCATGAGTTTGAGGCCTAGCAATTGATATCAAAACACATCAACTGATTTAGGGAAGCAGGAATTCTTATCCCTTGCCACTCTCCATGGAACACTCTCTTACTTCCTTTCCTGAAACCTGACACTTGAGATTTGCTTCTGGTACAGGATTTTATAGAAGTCAACAAATGGATGGAAACCATCCATCCCATAATACTACACACTTATACTTTTCTTTGATTGTTTCTCAACACCACCTCTGGGAAAGGGAAGATCTATATGGTCCTGGATCTAAAAGATGTTTTCTTTTGGCCCTGGTCAGACAACCCATATTTGCCTTCGAATGGACCAAACCAGAGAGTCAAAGTACCCAGTCAACTAACATGGACTTGTGTGCCACAAGGGTTCAAAAGCTCACCAGTCCTAAGTGTAGATCTGTTGGAACACAAGAAAAACCTAGGAAATAAGACTATTATGCTTCCAAACAAGTCCAGAGGATAAATTTACCATTAAGAGAAGACCACCTCCCCAGACCCCAGACCTATGGGCCCTAACACAGACCTCCTGCCCACCTGTAAGGAGCCTGTAAGCAGCTAATAGAAAGCTGCAGGAGCATTAGGAAAATATTAAGCTAAAATGAAAGTATAACGTGTGAAGCTGTGCCCTAATGTGTGAGGATAGATAAGAACCCAGTAAGTGCCATCCTAAACGGGTGACATAGTTGATATGCAAATTGCGGGCCAAGACGCACCCTTGCAGGTGGCCCAGTAGATATGATAATTAAGCCAAGGAAAGAGTATATAAACCAAGAGCAGAAGGCATTCAAGTAACGTTCGGTCTCAATGACTGACGTTCCGCCTCTGCCTACCTTTCCCCTCAACATCCGACGGCCCTGGGCTTGAGTCTAACTCTTCGAGTCTAACTCAAATAGCCCACGGCTTGGATCTGAGGACTCTCTCTCTCTCTCTCTCTACATCCGGTGGCCCCGGGTTAATAGCCCACGGCTTGGATCTCAGCTCTCTTACCTTCTCTCCTTCTCTCTACTCTGACCCGAGAGATCCGAGACCGGGACCCGAGAGAAGACAACTCAGGTCGTATAATGGGGAAAGCCAATATATATATAGATTAGATATGTGGTGGCTGTATCTGGTACTTATAGTCATAGCAGCTCTATTGGTAGTTCATTGTGTTTGTTGTGCAGTGGTCCCCCAGCAGCCTAATAGAGTGGAACTGATAGAATTGTTGGATGTGAGTGTTGAGACAAAATAAATATATAACTATAAAACTCAGCTCCGTGTTTGTGATCCATTTGACCAGACAGGGCCGCGAGTGCCGCGGACCCGGTCACACGACTCCCTTCCAGTTAGGAAGGAGGTGTGGGGATTTGGATGACTAAACCGCGCTCTCCACACCACCCCAAGGAGAAAGACCCAACCCTAACCAATGATCTTTCACACAATAGCCCCAACCAGTGCTAAAATCATACTACCCTAGTTCCTACCAGCACTGGGGACAGGAATCCTTCTATGTTCTCTTTCCTTGACATGGTTCACCATCTGCCTAATTGTTCCCAGACAGGAGTTGGTCAGGATTGCTGGCTGTGCCTGAACTCTCAACCCCCTTACTACATAGGGTCAGGGACCAATCAGATCATCAGTTACCAGAAAGTAAAAGCAATTGTAACTGGGAACAGCCTCATCAAACACTGAGGGACCTACAGGGAGCTGAAACCTGTTTGGTATCCAGGACTTTTGACCTAGAAGCCCCACTTTACTCTATTCCACACTTCAGATCAATTCATACAATCAACAATAGTTATGTCCCCTGAGACCATTTGGTGAGCATGCACAAATGGTTTAACTAAATGTGTTTCCTCTGATACATTCCAAAACAATAAGTCCCTCTTACGTGTATTAGTAAACAACTTGCCCCAGGCATACTAATATAATAGGGAAGAAGGGAGAAAACACTTTAACATAGACCCCAGGCTGGACTGGGATATATATTCTTGCACATCCTGTAAATCTAACTTTGTTCCACCCCTGGTAGGAGTCAGTTTTGCTGGGGCAACAGCCATAGGAACACTGGCCCTCATAGTCAGTGATCAAAACTTTACATAATTAAAAAATAAGTAGAGCAGGATTTAGGGATATTAGAGACTCCATATCCAGACTAGAAAAATAAGTGAACTCTTTAGCAGAAGTAGTTCTGAAAATCTGAAGAGGCTTAGATTCTATCTTGATGAAGCAAAGAGGATTATGTATAGCTTTGGGAGAAACCTGCTGTTTCTATGTCAACCAATTAGGGGCAATTAGGGAAAAACTTGCCATTTGTCAGGGAAAACCTCAAAGAAATGGAAAAAAAGGAGGTACAGATCAGATAATTGGTCTCTGTTTATCTGGTTCCCATGGCTAATCACCTTACTGTCAGCATTAGCCAGACTACTGACTGTTATCCTGATTGGGCTAACAGTGGAACTCCATACTCAACTGCATGGACAACTACATAAAACAGAGAATAAACTCAATTAAGCTACTGGTACTTAGGACCTGTGGTCCCCCACCCAAGAACAGGATGAGTAAACAATCTGACTCATGCCCATAGAATCAGTGGGGAATGTGACAGGGCAGGATGCATGAAAATATAGTTCCTTGGTCTTATATTCTTACTGAGGGCATTTAGGTTTGACTAGATTTGATCTCCTTGGTGGGAAGCTCCATATAAAATTACCCAACTATTGTTCTAGAAACACAAGTTCAAGATGCCTCAGCTAAGTTGTCTTGGCTTCTGTTAAACTACTTGCACACTCCACCCTTCTTGCAGCTGCTGAGCAAGATACCAGGATGTGGTTTTTTACTTCAAGTACCCCTTACTCTAAACACTGTGCTATACTTGGGTCCCAAATACTTGAATGTAGTCATAGCCATCTGGAATAAATACTGTCAATTTACTATAAACTATGCCTGGGTGGTCATCTCTGGTCAGCTCCTCAAAACAAAGCAAGTGTAAGAACCTAAATTGGAGAAATGAGTCCATTTGAAGGTACATGGCCAGCATGCTTGGGGGAAACTGGGATTTCATAGAAACAGTCTGATGAGTGCCCAATTCCCCATAGCTCCTGAGGGATCAAGGCTCTAACAGAGCAGCCTGGGATCTTGGACTCTGACCTCTTCTAGCTCCCACTGGGACTCAATCTCTGTCTGCCAAGGCCAGGATGAAATAATTTGTAGTGCCCCCCCCCCCATTTTGTTAGCCCAGACCCAAATGCAAGCAGTGATGTCCCATAAAGTTGGAGAAATTCGAGATCCTTTCCTGGTGAACTGTAACCAGTAAATACCTGACCCTGAGCCCTGCCCTGTTGTTTCCAACTGAGATTTGAGTGTGAAGAAGGGAAATCCTTCTGGGAAATCGCCCAGCCTCCTGCCATGGGAAGCAGAATTTCAGTAAGACACCTGTGCCCTTCCCATAGACCATTGGGGCCCAGTTCCTCTCCATCTCCACTTTCCAGTGAAGGCTTGACAGATAGTTGTGAGGCCACCTCAACTAGGACCCTGGGGTGGGACTCCCATGGGGCCATAGCTACCTTGGGTTGCATCATACAGCCAAAGCTATCTAGATTTAAGCCAGGATTTCCTGAAGCAAATAGACACATCTGTATTCCTCAGGACTAAGGCATCCCTGCAGCCCAAATGGTGTGGTGAGAACATAACCTAGCTGCCCCTCCTTTATAGGGTCCAGAAGCATCAAGTCTTAGGAACTCATCTGGAAAATATCCTTATTCTCAAAAATGTTTAATGTATATTGCCTCTTGGCACCTCATTGTGATGATGCATGCCTTTAATCCCAGTACTTGGGAAATAGAGGCAGTTGGATCTTGGTGAGTTCGATACCAGCCTGGTATACAAATCAAGTCCAGGACAGCCAGGGCTACACAGAGAGGCTCTGTCTCAGAAAAAAAAAAGTGTATTGCCTCTTAAGTTGGTTGTGTCTTTTCTTTCCTTCCAGCTGTTAAATCAAGAGATTCATTTATAGAGTCTAGGGTGTTTTAGGGCCATAAGGTCTCTGATATCAAAAGAAAAAAGATGTGTTTCTGTGGATGTTTCTGATATCCACAAAGGAGGATCAACAGGTCCAAGAGCTATCAGAGAAGTAAGATGAAGGACTGGAGAAATGGTTAATAATACAATCATAACCTCTCTCTCTCAGGTTTTTTTCCACATACTTTGTTGAACACCCAGCCTCATGCTTGTGGCCAGACAGGTAGGTTTCATGTCACTTTTCCAGACTTTTGAAAATGAGGACATCTGTTCCCATATAGAGAGTTCATGTGTGTTGCCTGCAACTACACAAAGACGTGGTGGACATGTGCTAGGTGATTAGGGAGTGAGTAGGGCTCAACCCCTCACATAGGATGTTGAGGGGTGTTGGGAAGATTGTTTGGGGTAAAACCCAGCAACAGTTCTTGCACCCAGCTCCTTTTCCTGTCTGGGGTACCTGTGCATCACGGATATTTCACCCTAATCCCAGTGGGTACAGCATGCAGAGGTCAATTTTCACTGTCCCCAGGAGGAGGAATGACCCTGGACTTCATTCTTTTCTCATCTTGCCAGGCTGCCTAGACATCACAGGCAGAAAGCTGCTCCCCACTCCTCTGCACTGGCAGCTCCCCACTCCTCTGCACTGGCAGCTCCCCACTCCTCTGCACTGGCAACTGTAGGACAAGTATTGGAGGTAAGTACGGGACAGGGAACATACTCTCAGCTCATTCGACATGGTGGTTCATCTCTCAGATAAGGGAATCCAGACACAGGGGCATTCAAATTACTGCTGGCTTCAAAGACACATAAGGAGAGGGATGTATGGACTTGGGTGGACTTCAGTGGCCAGAAAAAATAGAAGAGGCCAGGTTTGCATTTTAGATCAATAACAAATACTACTTAGAATCATAATTTTCTAGGCAGGCTTTGAGACATATTTTTGTAAGGGTGCTCCTGTTTATCTCAGCTTCCTGGATTTGTATGTTAAATCTGATATCTGGGTGTGATAACTCTTGGTGTTCAGGGATACCATGTGCACACTGCAGCCACTCCCCAGACTAGTAGATCTCTTTGTGAAACAAAATAACTACTGGTTTGTGCAGCCTGGTCTGAAGCCTTTGGAAACAAAGAATGACGATCGACCCCAGGGGAAGGTTCCCAGGCCTGCCAGCTCAGGCTATGCCATCATTACATTGAGCTTGTGTTGCCGGATGGAAGGTGGGAACAGATCCAGCACAGCATCGTCACTCACAACCCTCTCCATGCAAACCCCTCTGAAGCACTGTGGGATGGAATAATGGGGGTGCATAGTGTGTGGGGAGCTCCAGTGAATGAGTCTCCAGGACTATTTTCAGTTTTAGAGCAGTCTACTCTGGAAACATGTGAAATGCTTTGCTCTGAAACCTGAAATGTATTTTCATGCAATATTTGGTAGCTGTTTGAGACAAATCTGATCATACCATGCGCTTCATGTGACAAGCCACAAGAGAAGGTCCTGTCACCTGTCACTGTCAGCATGGCCTTATATTCTAACTCTTAACTCATGCTCAAGAACTTATTCTTCGCTTTACCATAATTAGCAGAGTCTGGTAGTGGGACATGGCAAATGAGCTCTATACACACAAGACATCTGGCTCCAAACTGTGCAGCCACAGTATCCTGTCTTGTTAGCAGAGGCCTGGTTTCTCAGCACTCAGGGAATGTATGTTCCAAATGCTTGCCGGACAGTGACTGGCAATGTGAAGTCCTATGAGGACTGTTTCAATCCCTTAGAGGGCACACAAGGAGATCTGGTAGGAGCTGGTTTTGGAAACATCTGAACATGGCAATCTCTCCCTCTGTGGGATGAGGGATTGCATGTACAGAACGGTTTGCTCAGGGACCTTGCATTCAGGGTCTACTCATGTTCACATGTTCATGGAGTCTATGTGGGGTCTCTTCTTGGCCTGGCCTTTCCTATAGTTCATGAACCAAAAGAATAAACCTAAAACATTGTTTCCTTGCCAGACAGATTTTTCATTACACCACAATTGATTGTTATCTGAGTTTTAAAATGATTTTCAATTAATCATAATAAAGCACACTACTTTTTGCCAGAGGCTAAAGCTACACCTCCCATCCTGAGCCTTCAGGTTCTTCCCATGGCTCCAGGGAACCAGTCGGTTGTGACCATGTTCATCCTGCAAAGGTTCGTGGATGACCCGTGGATCCAGGATGTCCTCTTCTGCCTCTTCTTTGCCTTGTTCATGGTGGCCATAGCTGGCAATGGCCTGATTATCACAACCATCCACAGCAGTTCCAACCTCCACACACCCATGTACTTCTTCCTTGTCAACCTTGCCCTGGATGTGATCTGCACTGTCACTGTCCTGCCCAAGGTCCTGCAGAGCCTGGTGGCAGAGAACACCATATCTTATGGGGGATGCCTCACACAGATGTTCGTCTTCTCCTGGGTCCTGGGCTCTGAGCTTCTGCTTTTCTCTGCCATGGCCTATGACCGCTATCTTGCAATCTGTCGGCCATTGCACTATGGTACCCTCATGAGTGACAGGGTCTGCATGGTCCTTGCAACCTTCGTGTGGTTCACTGGAGCTTTCAATTCCTTAGTGCTCACTTGTCTTGTGTTGCCACTGTCCTTTTGTGGTCCCAATCTCATCACACACTTCTTCTGTGAGATCCCTTCTGTGTTGATGCTGTCCTGCAGCCCCACCTTCATCAACGACATCATGACTGTCATTGCAGACATGTTCCTGACTGGTCTGAACTTTCTATTGACCATGACATCCTATGTCTTCATCATTGCCAGCATCCTGCGCATCCGCTCATCTGAGGGCAAGAAGCGAGCCTTCTCCACCTGCTCTGCCCACCTTGTTGTGGTTACCCTGTATTACTCCACTGTTCTGTATACTTATGTCCGGCCAGCTCTAGGAACTACTGGTCTCCTGGACAAGGCCATTGCTGTTCTGTACACCACTGTGACCCCATCTCTGAACCCCCTCATCTATACCTTGAGAAACAAAGAATTCAAAACATCCTTCACAAAATTCTTATTTTCCCATTGATGACTTTGAGCTTGGAACTCTGGAAGCAGTGGGCAAGGAGTAAAAAGATCACTCAAGCCCTTCTTTTTTGTATCTCCTGACTTTGAAGGACACAGGCTCCAGATAAAATAATATAACTTATCATAGCCTGGGCTAGCTGTCCAAAGTGTGTATAAGGTAAATCAGACTGTATAATACTTGTCTTCTACTCTTTTGCATGTTTTCGGTAGCTTTAACCTTCTTATTTTGTACATAGAAATGTATGCTTATAATTAAATGTTAAGATATTTATATGACTCACTGAATCAAATATAGTTAAATCTTGAACATAGTCCTGTTAGTGAACCTTGTTTAAAATATTTTGATCCTCTGCATCAAAGGCCAAGAGTGAATGTCCCTCAACTGACGAATGGATAAAAAATTGTGGTACATTTACACAATGTAATACTACTCATCTATCAGAAACAAGGAGATCATGCAATTCACAGCCAAATGGATGGAACTCGAAAAGCTCATCCTGTGTGAGCTAACCCAGACTCAGAAAGATGCACATGGCATCTACTCACTTATAATTGTATTTTAGCCATATAGTAAAGGATACAACCAACACACCAAAAAGATCAGGAACATAGACTTTGTTACCTATCAATGGGCCAATTTGCCCTAGGGGTGCTACCATGTAGGCCCCCAGTGAAAGAGGAAGCTCATAGCCCTCATATGACTGTTGAACTGAGAGGGGCTGCTTATAGGGTCACTTCACATTGGAGGTGTGGGATGGGTGGGAGAGGGAGGAGAGGTTGGGAGGGTGGAACTGGGAAGGGTAGAAAGAGAGCACTTTGATGGAGATGTAACTTGATGTAATAAATAAACATTATAATAAAAAAAATAATGAACCCTGCCCAGACTTGCTCTAGACATTTTCTGACCTGATTTGACTGTTTGAATTTGTCTTATTCTTAGCTCACAGTTTCCCCTGGTGCTTGGTTCATCCACCTGTTTCAGAGAAGAAAGTCTTCATAGACTACCTGAGCTAGGGGCTGAGTCTGGAAGCTTCTGATCCCTGTGGAAATATCTCTTTCCATAGATATGAAAGACATGAGACCAGAGCCAGACACTGGCATGGTAGCCTCTTCTCAGACCCATGTCATTGCAGAACTTTGCTAAGTCGTAACTCTAATTTGTACCTCATAATTCTCCTGCTTGGATGAGTTTTGTGTGATCTGGTCATCATGAAGGGTTAGTGTTATTCAACACTGGATGTTGTGTGTACTATTAGCCTGATATGAGCTCTGTTCCACTGTGACAGGAACTCAGAAATAAAGAGGTGATGCATTTATATTGGTGTGGCCATGTATACCTTAAACATTTCACACACTGTAGTGTTTGTGTGATTATCAGTTCTAAGATTACATAGACCCATGTCATGTACAGAAGAGATAGCAAAAAACATAACAGAGAAGGTAAGCAGTATGGAGGAAAACAACAGGTAATACAAGTCCCTGTCAATGATTCACGGTTATGATGATTTATATTCATGGTTACTTTAACTGGATTAAGATCTCATAGGAAATTGCTGATGCCTGCATGATTATCTGAAAACTGTTTCCAAAAAATATTCACTGAGCAGCTGTGCCCCATCTTGTACTAATGTGGGTAGTACCTCCACATGCAGTGGGAGCAGGCAAACAGGGTATAAAGAGAAAAGAAAAAACCAGTTTAAATTCCTCTATTCCCAGCTGCTACAACGTAAAAAGCATCTCCACCACACGTTCTACTGCAATGAGGCTCTGCAACCAGTGATTCCATAGTGACATGCCTCTTTTGACTAGTAAAGAAGAGTAAAGGTTAGCATGTGGACAGCTGAACACTAGCGCTTGACCGCATATAATGTAGTCATAAGACACCGAGGACAGACCATTCATTTCCCAATGTTCATACTGAGATAGTGATGTACACATACAGGCAGTAGTAGTTGATAATTAAGAACTTCATTTGGAGAAGCAAGGCTGTATTTTGTCCCTTTGGGAAGACAACATAACTTTCCATATGAAAGAAGAGCCCCTGTCAGGATGTGGGGATTAAGTTTTTATTTGATCTACATAGATAAGCATGAACTAATCAAAACAACCAACAGAGAACATAAAGCACACATGCAGGTTCTAAGTTTGAAGGCACTTTCCTATACAGGCCAAAGCCAAGGCACAAGGCCATGAAGATGCTCTAGGCAAGGCAGGTAGGAAACAGGCTTACACTGTCAGAATGGTGCATATTTTCCCCTAACACCGAGAAGGGTACAAGAACCTCTTCAGAGTATGCTTGATATTCTTGTTCTTCAGTGCATAGGTGAGAGGGTTCAGGGTATGTTTCAGAACCTAGTACATCACTTTGGGCAATTAACTTCTCTCTGGTCTGTAGCTGGAAGCAGACACAGAACTCGGATGAATAGAGAGCACAATAAAGTGGAATGAGTAGGTGAAAGCCTTCTCCTTCCCCTCTGCTGAGTACATATGCTGAATGCTGATGATGATATAGCTATAGGACAGCAAGGAAGCAAGAAGTTGATCCCTCTGAAAAAGTCATCAGCCATGAGAGTCAAGATGCTGTTCATATTTGAGGGTCTGCAGGAGAGCAGCAGGAACAGGAAGATCCCAATCTCATATAAGCTGTGGGTGATGACCTTGGATCCACAGAATGACAGCCACCATGTCATCATACCAGCATTGGTGGTCAAAGTAGGGCACAGATGGATCACATGCCTATAACCAGGTCTCCATGTATATGTGGATTCATCCTAGAACTATAGTGCAGAGGAGCGCAAATGACTGTGTATTGATCATAGGCCATGACCCTGTATCAGCAGCTCATAAGATAAGGACCACACAAAGAAGAACTTGGCCATGCTCCCATTGAAAGACATAGTGTTTTCCTCAGAAATTAGACAAATCAACACCTTAGGCATCACAAAGGACATGCAGATAATGACCATGATGGCCAGGCTACACAGAAAAAAAGTACACAGGACTATGAAGTCCTGTGCAGGAACTGACCAAAGGAATAATTAAAGTATTTCCTATGAACATCATGTTATAGAGATAAGAAGTAGCTTATCAGGAACAGTTATAGACTAGGGAACTATGACAAGCCCTGGAGCATGAACTCAATTACCAGTGTCTGGTTAGGACTCAACATCAGTATGAACTGTACCCAACACACTATTGTGTCTTCAGGAATCTGAGAACAGATGACAGATCATGATTTCAAAGTTTGTTTTTCATATTTGATCATATTGAACTTACCCTGCTGTCTGCATATTTCATGGTTTGTTTAAAAGAAGGTGTCACTATGCAGCCTAAGCTGACCTAACACTTATGATCTTACCATCTCAGCCTGTATCAAGAAACTTAATTTAAAGTATATCAGGAAAACATCCTCAGGCCACTTTCTAGAAAAGACCCCACTAATGATGGCTGTATGTCTCAGCATCCAGCAAGTCCACAGGGCTAGCTCTAGACTTGTGGCTTTGAAGACATCATTTTCTGGTCCATTTAAACAACTCATTTACCAGATTTACCTGGCCTAACTCATGTTGCACATCCCCTGCACTGGCCCAATCTATGGAAGACCAAATTATCACACTAGACACAAAACCAAAGAGAGAGAAGTCCACATGTCCAGGACAAATGGAAAATAAAAAAAAGCAACATGAATGACCAAGACAGCATGTTTTTGATCAAACCCATGAATTCCTAAAGTAGTATTCTCTATCAAGAACTACTTAGATGAACCCCAAGATACATAATTAAAAAAAAATCAAAAACTTTATCATAGAACACAAGGTTATTAAAGAAGGCACAAGAAAAAGACTTCATTTTACTCTAAAAGGATAACAATGAGTGTTTGATTAATGTTCAAAAAATACAAATATATGGCTAAATGAAATGAAAATATAATTCAGGATATGAAAATGGAATTCAATAAAGAGATAGAAACATTGAAGAGGACATGCTGAAATGAAGATATAGTTGAAAAACCAATAATTCAACTAGAAAACTCAAAGCCTTACAGGAAGGATAAATCAAGCATAAGATAGCCTATCAGGACTCAAAACTCAAGCAAAGAAGTTAGAAAATGGGCAAAGAAAATGAAAATCTTTGGAAAAGGTCAATAAAGGAACATATAGGAATTGGAGAATATATTTATATAAAGAATATCTTTATAGACAAAATCATTTAATTATAGGGATAGATAAGGGAGAATAATACCAGGCCAATAACATAGACCAGATCTTTAACAACATCTTAGAAGAAAATGTCCCTAAAACAAAGAAAAAGCAAACGCATACAGATACAAAAACAGAGAACCCTATCTAGACAAGACCAAAACAGAAACAAACACATAGCATGTCATAGTCAAAACACTAAATATAAATAACAAAGAAAAGCCATTGAAAGCTGCAGAATAAAAATCACATAAAGAAAAACCAATTAGAGTAACACCTGACTTCTCAGTGAAATCTCTCAAAGCTAGAAGGACCTGGAGCAATATACTCCAATTTCTGAAAGGATCCAACTACAAACCAAGACTACCGCATCTAGCAAACTATCTGCCATAGTTGAAGGAGTAGACTAGGAACTGAAGAGTAGAATAAGTACAACCAAGACAATCTAGAAAGAAAACAAATGAAGCATTTAATCAAAAAACAATCGCAAGTATGAAGACAAACCAGCAAAAACAAGCAAACAAACAAGGCTGAAATCAAAACATACCTTTCATAACTCTAATATTAATGGACTTAATTTTTATGTTTATTTGTTACTTCAGGTTACATCTCCATCACAATGCCCTCTTTCCACCCCTCCCAGTCCCGACTTCCCACCCTCTACCCCCTAACCCTTCCAACCCACTACTCTGGAGAGGAGTATCCCTACATTTCAGAGCCTTGCCCCAGTTCAGCAGTCATATGAGGGCCAAGAGCCTCCTCATACATTGGGGGCCTACAAGGCAGCACCACTAGGGCAAAGTGTCTCGTTGACAGGAAACAAAGTCTATGTTCCTGTTCCCTTTGGTGCATTGGTTGTAGTATAGTTATCCTGTACTATATGGCTAAAATCCAATTATAAGTGAATAAATGCCATGTGCATCCTTCTGAGTCTGGGTTGGCTCATTAAGAATGAGCTTCTCTAGTTCCATCCATTTGTCTGCAAATTGCATAATTTCTTTGTTTCTGATGGTTGAGTAGTATTCCATTGTGTAGATGTACCACAGTTTTTTTTATCCATTTCTCAGTTGAGGGACATCTAGGTTGTTTCCAGTTTGTAGCTATTACAAATAAGGCTGCTATGAACATAGATGAGGAAGCTTCCTTGTGATTTGGTAAGGAATCATTTGGATGTATACCCAAAAGTGGTATGGCTGGGTCCCGAGGCAGAGCTATTCCAAGTTTTCTAAGATATCCCCAGACTGACCTACATAGTGGTTGTACAATCCTGCACTCCCACCAGCAATGGAGGAGAGTTCACCTTTCTCCACACCCTCGCCAGCATGTGCTGTCATTTGAGATTTTCAAGTTAGTTATTCTGACAGGTGTGAGATGGAATCTCAGAGTCATCTTGAGTTGCATTTCTCTGATGATTAAGGATGCTTAGCATTTCTTTAAGTGTCTCTCAGCCATTAGGGATTCCTCCTTTGAGAATTCTCTGTTTAGCTCTGTTCCCCATTTTTCGATTGGATTATTTGGTTTCTTGGCATTTAATTTCTTGAGTTCTTTGTAAATTATGGATATTAGCCCTCTGTCAGATGTGGGGTTGGTGAAGATTTTCTCCCAGTCTGTAGGCTGCCGTTTTGTTCAAATGACAGTGTTTTTTGCCTTACAGAAGCTTTTCAGTTTCATGAGGTTCCATTTATTGATTGTTGGTATAGAGCATAAGCTGTTGGTGTCCTGCACAGGAAGTTTTCACCTGTGCGATGAGTTTAAGTGTTTTCCCTGCTTTCTCTTCTAATAGATTTAGTGTGTCAGGCCTTATGTTAAGGTCCTTGATCCACTTGTAACTTAAGTTTTGTGCAAGGTGATAAGTATGGGCCTAATTTCATTCTTTTACATGTTGACATCCAGTTGGACCAGCACCATTTGTTGAAGATGCTGTCCTTTTTCCATTGTAGAGTTTTGGCTTCTTTGTCAAAAATTAAGTGATCATAGGTGTGTGGGTTCATTTCTGGATTTTCAATTCGGTTCCAATGATCCACTGTTCTGTTTCTATACCAGTAAGTACCATGCTGTTTTTATTACTATTGCTCTGTAGTACACCTTGAAATCTGTGATGATGATACCTCTAGATGTTTTTTATTGTACAGGATAGATTTAGTTATTCTGGGGTATTGTTATTCCATATGAAGTTGAGAATTGCTTTTTCCAGGACTATAAAGAATTGTGTTGGTATTTTGATAGGAATTGCATTGAATCTGTATATTGCTTTTGGTAGGAGGGCCATTTTTATTATGTAACTCCTACCTACCCATGAGTATTGGAGATCTTTCCATCTTCTTTTTTGTGATTGTTATGCCTCCTATACTTTTTTTATTACTTCAGGTTACATCTCCAACACAGTGCCCTCTTTCCACCCCTCCCAGTCCTGCTCTCCCACCCTCTACCCCCTATCCCTTCCATCCCACTCCTCTGGAGTGGAGTGTCCCTACATAACACTCCCCCACCCCAGTTCAGCAGTCATATGAGGGCAAAGAGCCTCCTCATACACTGGAGGTCTACAAGGCAGTACCACCAGGAAAAAGTGTCTCAATGACAGGGAGAGAAAACAAACAAACATAAGTCTATGTCCATGTTCCCTTTGGTGCGTTGGTTGTAGTATAGTTATCCTGTACTATATGGCTAAAATCCAATTATAAATGAATAGATGCCATGTGCATCCTTCTGAGTCTGGGTTAGCTCACTCAGGATGAGCTTCTCTAGTTCCATCCATTTGGCTGCAAATTGCATGATTTCATTGTTTCTGATAGCTGAGTAGTATTCCATTGTGTAAATGTACCACAGTTTTTTAATCCATTCCTCGGTTGAGGGACATCTGGATTGTTTCCAGTTTCTAGCTATTACAAATAAGGCTGCTATGAACATAGATGAGGAAATATCCTTGTGGTTTGGTAAGAAATCATTTGGATGTATATCCAGAAGTGCTTTGGCTGGGTCCCAAGGCAGAGTTATTCCAAGTTTTCTAAGATATTGCCAGACTGATTTCCTTAGTGGTTGTACAAGCTTGTCCTCCCACCAGCAATGGAGGAGTGTTCCCCTTTCTCCACAACCTCACCAACAGGTGCTGTCATTTGAGCTTTTGATTTTGGCCATTCTGACAGGTGTGAGATGGAATCTCAGAGTCCTCTTGTGTTGCATTTCTCTAATTAAGGTTGCTAAGCATTTCTTTAAATATCTCTCAGCCACCAGAAATTTCTCCTTTGTGAATTCTCTGTTTAGCTCTGTTCCCCCTTTCTTCATTGGATTATTTGGTTTCTTGACATTTAATTTCTTGAGATCTTTGTAAATTTTGGATATTAGCCCTCTGTCCCATGTGGGATTGGTGAAGATTTTTTTCCCAATCTTTAGGCTGCTGTTTTGTTCGAATGACAGTGTCTTTTGCCTTACAGAAGCTTTTCAGTTTCATGAGATCCCATTTATTGATTGTTGATCTTAGAGCCTGAGCTGTTGGTGTTCTGTTCAGGAAGTTGTTACCTTGCCAATGAGTTCGAGGGTTTTCCCCACTTTCTCTTTTAATAGATTAAGTGTGTCAGGCCCTATGTTAAGGTCTTTGATCAACTTGGACTTAAGTTTTGTGCAAGGTGATAAGTATGGGTCTAATTTCATTCTTTTACATGTTGACATCCAGTTGGACCAGCACCATTTGTTGAAGATGCTGTCCTTCTTCCATTGTACGGTTTTCTTCT
This sequence comes from Lophiomys imhausi, assembly GCA_907164525.1. Lineage (NCBI taxonomy): Eukaryota > Metazoa > Chordata > Mammalia > Rodentia > Muridae > Lophiomys > Lophiomys imhausi. Next base: position 286,958 of record CAJQZJ010000087.1, read on the forward strand.
TTGTAAAAATTGCTTTTGGTAGGATGGCCATTTTTATTATGTTGATCCTACCTATCCATGAGCATGGGAGATCTTTCCATCTTCTGATGGCCTCTTCAATTTCTCTCTTCAAGTATTCAAAGTTCTTTTGATATAGGTCTTTCACTTGCTTGGTTAGAGTCACCCCCAGGTATTTTATATTGTTTGTGGCTATTGTGAAGGGTGTTGTTTCCCTGATTTCTTTCTCAGCCAATTTATTTGTTCTATAAAGAAGGGTTTCTGATTTTTTAATTACTTTTGTATCCAGCCACCTTGCTGAAGGTGTTTATCGGCTGTAAGAGTTCTCTGGTGGTATTTTTGGGGTTGCTTATGTATACTATCATATCGTCTGCAAATAGAATAATTTGACTTCTTTATTTCCAATTTGTTTCCCCTTGATCTCCTCTAGGTGTATAGCAAGAACTCTAAGTACTACGATGAAGAGATATGGCAAAAGTGAACATCCTTGTCTTGTACCTGAGTTTACAGTAAATGCTTTAAGTTTCTCTCCATTTAATTTGATGTTGGTTACTGGCTTGCTGTACATCACATTTATTATTTCTAGGTACGGTCCTTGTACGCCAGCTCTCTCCAGGACTTTTAGCATGAAAGGATGTTGGATTTTTGTCAAATGCTTTTTCAGCATCTAGCGAGATTAGCATGTGGTTTTTTTCTCTCAACTTGTTTATATGGTGAATTACTTTGATGGATTTTTGTATGTTAAACCATCCCTGCATTCCTGGGATGAAGCCTACTAGATCATGGTGTATGATACTTTTGATGTGTTCTTGGATTTGGTTTGCCAATATCTTATTAAGTATTTTTGCATCTATGTTCATGAGGGAGATTGGTCTGAAGTTCTCTTTCTTTGTTGGGTCTTTGTGTGGTTTAGGAATCAGGATGACTGTGACCACATAGAATGAGTTTGGCAGTGTTCTTTCTGATTCTATTTTGTGGATGAGTATTAGTATTAGCTCTTCTTTGAAGGTCTGGTAGAATTCTGTGCTGAACCATCTGGCCCTGGGATTGTTTTGTATGGGAGATTTTTAATGACTGTTTCTATTTCCTTAGGGGTTATAAGGCTGTTTAATCTGTTAACCTGATCTTGATTTAACCTTGGTAAGTGGAATCTATCAAGAAAATTGTCCATTTCGCTTAGGTTTTCAAATTTGGTGGAGTACAGATTTTTAAAGTAGAATCTGAAGATTCTCTGGATCTCCTCATTGTCTATTGTTACTTCTCCCTTTTCTTTTCTGATTTTGTTGATTAGGGTTTTTTCCCTCTGCCTTTTAGTTAATATGGCTATAGGTTTGTCTGTTTTGTTGATTTTCTCAACGAAGCAACTCTTGGTTTTATTGATTCTTTGTATTCTTTTTGTTTCTAAGTTGTTAATTTCAGCCCTAGGTTTCATGATTTCCTGCCTTCTGCTCTTCTTGGGAGTGTTTGCTTCTTTTTTTCCAGTTCTTCCAGTTCTTCTGCTAATTCACTAATATGAGCTGTCACAATTTTCTTTTTGAAAGCACTTAGTGCTATGAACTTTCCTCGTAGCACAGCTTTCAATGTATCCCATAGGTTTGGGTATGTTGTGTCTTCATTGTCATTGGATTTTAAGAAGTCTTTGATTTCCTTCTTTATTTCTTCCCTGCCCCAGAGGTCATCCAGTAAAAAGTTGTTCAGTTTCCACAAATGTGTAGCCTTTCTGCTATTTCTGTTGTTGTTGAAGTCCAGCTTTATTCCATGGTGGTCTGATAAGATACAAGGGGTTATATCAATTTTCTTGTATCTGTTGAGGCATGCTTTGTGTCTGACTATATGGTCGAGTTTGGAGAAGTTTCCGTGCAGGGCTGAGAAGAAGGTGTATTCTTTTGTGTTTGGGTGAAACTTTCTGTAAATATCTGTTAGGTCCATTTGGTTCATGACCTCTGTTAGACTCATTATTTCTCTGCTTGTTTTCTGTCTCAATGACCTGTCCATTGTTGTGAGTGGGGTGTTGAAGTCTCCCACTACTAAAGTGTGGGGATTGATGTGTGGTTTAAGCTTTGAAGTGTTTCTTTTACAAATATAGGTGCCCTTGTATTTGGGGCACAGATATTCAATATTGAGATGTCATCTTGATGAATATTTCCTTTAACACATATGTAGTGCACTTCTCTATCTTTTTTGACTAACTTCAGTTGAAAGTCGATTTTATTTGATATTAAGATGGCTACTCCAGCTTGCTTCCTGTGTCCATTTGCTTGGAAAACCTTTTCCCAGCCCTTTACTCTGAGGTAGCATCTATCTTTGTTAGTGAGATGCATTTCTTGTATGCAGCAAAATGATGGGTCTTGTTTACAGATTCATTCTGTAAGACTGTGTCTTTTTATTGGGGAGTTGAGTCCATTGATGTTGATGAATATTAATGACCAAAAATTGTTATTTACTGTTATTTCGGTGTAGGTGTTGGTTGTGTGTTTCTTTTGGTTTAGCTGTAGTGGAGTCTTTTGCTTCCTCTGTTTTCTTGGGTGTAGTAATCGACTCTGGGTTGAAATTTTCCTTCTAGAATCTTCTGTAGGGCTGGATTTGTGGTAGATACTATTTAAATTTGGTTTTGTCATGGCATATCTTGTTTTCTTCATCTATGTTGATAGAGAATTTTCCTGGGTATAGTAGTCTGGCCAGGCACCTGTGTTCCCTCATAGTTTGTAGGACATCTTCCCAGGCCCTTCTGGCTTTTAATGTTTCTGAGGAGAGGTCAGGTGTAATTCTGATGGGTCTGCCATTATATGTTACTTGATATTTTCCTCTTACAATTTTTAATATTCTTTCTTTGTTCTGTACATTTGTAGTTTCAGTTGTTATGTGGTGAGAGTAGTTTCTTTTCTGATCTAATCTGTTTGATGTTCTGTATGCCTCTTGGAAGTTTATTGCCATCTCTTTCTTTAGGTTTGGGAAGTTTTCTTCTATGATTTTGTTGAAGATGTTTCCTGGACCTTGGAGTCGGGAGTCTTCTCTTTCCTCTATGCCTATAATTCTTAGGTTCCCTCTTTTCATTGAGTCCTTGATTTCTTGGATATTATGGGTGAGAACATTTTTAGATCTCTCATTTTCTTTTGTTGTACTGATTTCTTCAATCGAATCTTTCATGCCTGAGATTCTGTCTTCCATCTCTTGTATCCTATTTTTGATACTCATGTCTATAGTTCCTGTTCTATTTCTTTGATTTTCCTCCTCCAGGATTATCTCTGATTGTGTTTCCTTTATTGCTTCTACTTCCAGTTTCAAGTCTTGAACAATTTTATTTGTTTTATACTTTTTCTGTTTTAATTTGCTTGTCTTTGTCTGCAAATCTTTCAAATCTCTCCAATCTTTCATTGCCTTATTTCATTCCCATTCATGTTGGGCTGCTGCATTGGCTTGGGGGTCTCTAATGGTATTCTCCACTGCTTTCATTTGTAAAATTGAAGACTCTTTGTGTTCTTTCAGTGATTTAATTTCTTCTTGTAAGGACTCCATCATTTTCCTAAGTATAGATTTGTCATCATTTTCATGTTTTTCAGCTGTGCTGTGGTGGGATGTTCAGGGCTTTCTGTGTTAACCTCGCTGAATTTTTTGGAGTCATATTTCCCTGATTTTTGTCAGTTTTGTTCTTTTGCTGACTTTTAGTCCTCTGAGTGCATAAACTGATTGTTCCTGGTGTCTTCTGGACCATTTCAGTGGCACTGGTGGTTCTCTTTAGGGTGTTGCAGTGACCGTGTGAATATTTGGGTGCTCAAGTAGCCAGGAAGTACCACTATCTGGCAGTTGGGGCTCCCTCCCAAGACCCTGCAGTGATCAGAACCGCAAAAGACTGTATTAGTGCAGGAAGAACAGCCCTCTGTCCTGTCTGGGCAGAATGTTCTTCCAAGTGATTATATATCCAGTAGAAGGACCTTTATGTCCAATGCCTTTCTGGGTAAGCCCCGATATGCTTGTGCCTCCCAGCCACCCACTCTGCTGGAGTGGGTGAATCTTGGTGAACCTGCCGTTCTCCTGTATAGAATGCCGGTGTGGAAGCTGGGTGCTCAGGAGGCTGGCGAGTACCCCTGTCTGAGGCTTGGAGCTATTCCTTTAGTGTTTGCTTGGCTTTTGCCTGCTTCTGCAGCAGGGTCTGCACCAGCCTCTGTTCTGTGCCGGTCTCGGCATTGACCTCTGCTCTTTACCCCAGACCTCTGCCCCATGCCGCTGGTCTCTGCTTTGGGCTCCAAGCCTGGGTCCTGCACCACTGACCTCCACTTTGGGCCTGAGACTGTGCCCTGTGCCTCTGGCCTCTGCTTTGCACCCAGAGCCTGTGTCCCAGGGGTCCCACCATGGGACCCCCACTAGTCCCTGGGTACGCTGGGTAAAACCCCATAGGTTCTCCCTTCTTGGGTTGTTGTTCAGCTTGTTTATATTTCTGTGATATTGTAGTTATTTTCCTGGTGCTCAAATTGTGTCCTTACCATCTGCCACCATCTTGGATTCTGACTTAATTTTTTAATCAAAAGACACAGGCTATATGAATGGATAAGAAACAAAATTATCTATCTCTTGTTTAGAAGAAACTTAGCATAACTTTAAACATAGGCACTACCTTAAAAGACGAAAAAATATTCCAAGCAAATAAGATCATGAAGCAAGCATTGCCATAATATCTGACAAAATAGAATTCAAATAAAAACTAATTACAAGAGATAAAAAGGGACATTTAACCCTAATCAAGAAAATAGTAAACCAAAAAGACATTTCTATCTTATAGATATATGTGCCGAATTCTGGGGTGACCAATTTCATTTTTTAAAAAAGTACTACTGGATTTGAAGACACAAATTAACATCAATCCATTAATAATAGGTGATTTTAATACCCCACTTTCTCCAAAAGGCAGGACATCTGGACCATGATTGAACACCAAATAATAACATCTTATTCAGCAGCAGACAGAAGCTTTTCTAAATTTTACCACATCCTGAAGCAAAACACAAATCTTTACAAAATAAAAAAGATGAAAATAACTCCATGTATGCTATCTGACCACAATGCAATAAAATTTTAAATTGACAGCAAAAAAAAAAAAATCTCTAGTGAAATGCAAGCTCTTGAAGATTAAACAACTCATTACTTAGTAATTAATGGGTACAACAGAAATAAAAAAAAGAAATAAAAATTTTCATGGAACTAAATGAACCTGAAAACACAACACTGTAAGACCAAGGACACTGTCAATAGAACAAAACAACAACTCACAGATTGGGAAAAGATATTCAGCCCTACAACTGAGAGGGGGATAATATCTAAAATACATAAAGAACTCAAGAAATTAAACACCAGCAAACCAAATGGCCCAATTTAAAAATGGGGTACAAAGCTAAACTGAGAATTCTCAACAGAGGAATCTCTAATGGCTGAGAATCACTTAAAGAAATGGTCAGCATCCTTACTCATTAGGGAAATGCAAATCAAAATGACTATGAGGTTCCATCTCACAACTGTGAGAATGGCTAAGCTCAAACACTTAAGTGACAGCACATGTTGGGGAGGATGTGGAGCAAGGAAAATTCTCCTCCATTGTTAGTGGGAATACAAACTTGTACAACCACTTTGGAAATCAATCTGGCTATTTCTCAGAAAATTGGGAATAGTTCTGCCTCAAGACCAGTATACCACTCCTGGGCATATACCTTAAAGATGCTCTATCATACCACAAGGACATTTGCTCAACTATGTTCATAGCAGCTTTATTTGTAATAGCCAGAACCTGAAAGAACCTAGATGTCCCTCAACTGAAGAATGGATAAAGAAAATTTGGTACATTTACACAATAGAATACTACTCAGCTATTAAAAACAAGGAAATCGTGAAATTTCAGGCAAATGGATGGAACTAGAAAAGATCCTGAGTGAGGTAACCTAGGCCCAGAAAACCACAGATGGTATGTACTCACTTATAAGTAGATATTAGCCATACAGTACAGGATAACCATCCTACAATCCACATATCCAAAGAAATTAGGTAACAAGTAGGGCCCAAGGGAAGATGCTTAAATCTCACTCAGACAGAGAAAAATATAAACATTGGAAATAGATGAAGAGGGAATTGGGTGGGAGAAGGGGTGGGAAGGGGAATGAAGGTGGGGACCAGGTGTGGTAAATCAGGAGAGGTTGTAGGGTTGGGAGAGAGAAGGGAGACAGATGGGGTGGGAACTCTGGGACAAACTAGAGACCTGTGATGAGGTAGGCTCCTTCAAGTCTATATGGTATACGGTAACTCTAGCTGAGAATCCTGGTAATGGAGGATATGGAGACTGAAGTGGCCATCTCCTAAAGCCAGGAAAGACTACCAGTAAAGGGAGGTGGACACTTAACATACCCATAAAACCCTTGACCCTGCCTCCAAGACAGGCAGGGATATGGATGGAGCAGAGATTGAGGAAATAGTCAACCAATGAGTGGCTCAACTTGAGCCCCACCCCATGGAAGAAGCAGGGTGAGGAGTGGAAGAGGATGGATAAAGTGTGGAGAGGATGGCATGAAAGAGAACTGGGAGATAAAATTGGAATCAGTGCAGGAAAGTACCTCTGGAACAAGCTAGAAATCTAGGACAATAGAAATTCCCAGGAATCTATGAGAGTGACTCTAGCTAAGACTCCTAGAAATGGACCATGAAACCTCCTGTAACCAGGAAACCCCCTTCCAATGGAGGAATGGGGATTTCAAACCAGCCACAAACCCTTCATCCCACAATTTTCCTGCCTATAAGAGTTGCAGGGATAAAAAGGGAGCAAAAAGTGAAGGAATGGCCAACCAATGACTGGCCCAACTTGAGTCCCATGCCATGAAAGAGAGCCTACCCCTGACACTATTAATAATATTCTTCTATACTTGTGAACAGAAGGCTAGCAAATTGTCATCTGAGTGGCTTCACCCAGCAGATGATGGAAACAGATGCAGAGACCCACAGGCAGACATTAAGCAGAGCATAGAGAATCTTGTGGAAGAGATGGAGAGTAGATTGAAAGTCAGAGAAGTCAAGGATATCACAAGAACACCTACAGAATCAACTAACCTATGCCCATTGGGGCTCCCAGAGACTGAAACACCAACCAGAGAGCATTCATGGGCCAAACCAAGGCCCCTTACACATATGTAACAGATGTACAGCTTGGTTCTCATGTGGGGCTTGTAACAGCAGAAACAGGGACTGTCTCTGATTCTGTTGCCTGCCTTTGGATCCCTTTCTCCTAACTGGATGGACTTGTCTAGCCTCAATAGAAGACGATGTGCCCAGTCCTACTACAACTTGATATGCCAAGGCCAGTTGATATCTATGGAAGTCTCCTCTTCTCTGAGGAGAAAGGGAGGAGGTGTAGGAGGAAGGGAGGGGAGACAGAGGGACTGTGAGGAAAAGAGGGAGCAGAAGCTGTGACCAGGATGTAAAGTAGATAAATAAATTAATTAATGGAGAAAAAAGAAAGAAAATGAAAATGTACCGCATGCTCATGGATTGGTAGAATCAATATTTAAAAGACTAGTTCACCAAAAGCTGTTTTCAGATCCAATGCAATTCCAATCTAAATCCCATCTCCATCTTCACATAAATAGAAAGAAAGCTACACTAACATTCATATGGCAAGTAAAGGACTTCAGATAGCAAAAGCTTCCCTCAGCAAAAATAAAATGCTGGAGAGATTACCATTCTAGATATTAAAATATATGCAGATGCATAGTAATAAAAAGAAGATGGTTTGGGCACAAAAACAGACAAGTAGAGCAATGGAACAAGATTCAAGATCCAAACAGGAGCACATCTAACCTCAGCCATCTAATATTTGAGAAAAATGACAAAAAAATGTAAGCTGTAGAAAAGAAAACATTTTCAACAAATGATGCTGGGAAAACTATGCCCACATGCAGAAGAATGAAATTATCCCTGTGTCTATCACCTTGCATAAAAATTGACTCCAAATAGATCAAAGACCTAAACCTGAAGCCTTAAACTGCTAGAAGAAAACATAGGCATTACCCTACATAATATAGATGTAGGAAAGGAGTTTCTGAGTAGGACTCCATTTGTCTGATAATTAAGGCCAATAAATGAGAAGTGGAACTTCAAAAAACTAAATGCTTCTGCATTGCTAAAGAAACAATCAATCATGTGAAAGAGATCAATGTTCAGAATACAAAAAGAACTTGAAAAATAAAGTCACCTATACCAGTCATGTCAGCATTCCTGACAGGGTCCCAAGTGGAAGGAAAAGGAAAGAAAATTAAATAAAAGGATAACAAAAGGAAAGAATCAAAGGCTGGGGTCAGGAGGCCTACAGTGGCTAATAGCCCAGACTAGCAAGTTTATTAGCAGCATAGTTCATTATAGCTTTTAAGAGGGGAGAGGGATGAAGAGAAACAGAAAACAAGTCAGTGAAAAACATCAGACAGCAGAATTACAGGGAGCTCAGATATCTCAGATTCCCCTTTAGCAAGGTAGATTACAGGTTGGCAAGCAAAGCATTTCACATCTCAGCATCAGAAACATTTGACCTATACATAAGGGGAGAATATTAGGGCCTGTGTGCAGATTACAGCCCCAGAGGCCCTGGCACCAGTCCACAGCTGCCCTTGCCTGACATGACCTTGGCTAGATGAGGGTCAAAATGCTCACATGTTGTTATCATGGCCTTTTTGCAGTCTCCAATCCAGCCTAGCCCCTAACAAGAAAGGCTTCAAACAAAGTATGCTCAGCAGAATACTGAGGAGTCAATTTGTACCATGGTGAGACCTTCTACACAGGACCTGAGAATCCCAAGACATCTCAGGAGACACAAGCAGAGGACGGATGAAGGGAAGGATTGAAGGGGGAACTGCTCCTGCCCACCATATGTGACTCCTCTGACCACTGTCCTCAACACAAATCTGCATGAAGCTTGGGTCATGAAGCCATGAGTCCCATAATTGATCCTAAGAGCTTTCTCCTTGAGTTTCTATCCCAGGAGACCCTGGAACAAGCACCTGCCCCTGGTGTCAGAAATTGCAAGTACTTCAGGAGGTCAGTGACCTCTACACAAAGAAATACAGAGCTTCAGAGGGACACTAAAGATTTGATGTTTGCAGAAAAGGAGAATCTATGCTCAGCACAATGAGCATTTTTGTGGACATCATCTGTCACCTGAAGTCACTGTGACATGGAAAGGTGAGTGAAGGCTAGCCTTCCGCTATGTGACTTTTCTGGCTAACAGTGAAACTCCAAAGGAAAAGTCTCACTATAAAAGTGACATTTGTCCCAGTGTTAGGATATCAGCACAGAGACAGAAACAGTATAGTTATGTTCTCAGTGAGGTTTGAGTTTGAGGGTCAGAGAACACATTATGATAGAAAGATTTGGTTTCATGCTCCATTGTATAAACAGCAGAATGTCTACCTTCTAGTTACAAATGAGACTTTATTTATGTCTGGTTTTTTTTTCTTATGTTCAAAACCTGACTTCTTCTTTCATCACTCACAGTATTCATACTAATTTTGAAATGAAAACAACAGATTTTGGTTAATCTAAGATCTATATTGATGACTAGATGGGACTTAAATGTTGCCTTACTGGGCTGTAGTGTCTACAGAGGATGGCAAGAGAACGATGCAGAAAAAAATTATCTTGTCCTGTTGTCCACAATCCACTGCTGAGGAGTAGAAAATGAATTTCGTCTTCCATAACGAGGGTTAGAGCACACCAGGAGAAAACAGCCCACAGAATCATGTGAACAGGGCTCTTAAGGTATCACAAAGACTGAATCCACAATCACAGAGCCTGCATGAGTCTACCCTAGGTCCTCTGGACATATGTTAGAGTTGTATAGCTTGGTGTTCTTTTGGGTATCGTAATAGTGAGAGTAGAGGGTGTCTGACTCTTTTGTCAACTCTTGATATCCCTTTCCTCCTACTGGGTTGCCTTGCCCAGCCTTGATAAGAGAGTTTGTTCCTAGTCTTATCTTGCTATGTCATGTTCAGTTGATATCCCTGGAAGGCTTGTCCTTTTCTGAAGGGAAATGGAGGAGCAATGGATCAGGGAGAGAAGAGAGATTGGGGGATGGACTGAGAGGACTGAAGTGAAGGGAAACTGTGATGAAAACAAACAAAAAATATCAGCCCAGCGCTGTTGGTTTTAGCTATGCCCTGTCTGCTGCAGATAATGACTGGGAATGACCTAAAGAAACAATTTCTGCTGTCTGACTGAAAGTATCAGGAAAATGGCCAAATAAAGGGAGGGGCTGTGATGACTGGGCCAGAGATGTAGATGCTTTCTCTACCAGCTTTTTTTTTTTTTTTTTGACAAACTATGGTATCTACAGACACTCCAGTTTGTGACCATGGTGAGGATCCTCAGCTGCTTTGCTCCTGGTTGAGTCTTAGTGTCTCAAAGTTTTTGAGTCATTTCTGCTGAGATCTAGGCTACATGTAATTATGTGAGATTGTTGAGAATTTGGTCCCCTCAAACTCCCCACCTGGATACTAGATTCTCTGGGGTCCTCTTAGTCAAAAGTGGGAACACTAGCAACCAGAGCTAAATTCACAAAGGAACTGGATGAAATTATGGAAAGATAATTTGGATAGGCACAACTCATCTCTCTGCTTCACAGTCATATGAGTGAGCAGTTGGAAAACATTTATAATTTTGCCCTTTGTATCTGAGTACCAGTATCACATCTGAGTAAGATACTATTATCTGATATGCCTGTAGGAATGACAGGCTTCAAAATATGGCTTGCTAAACTTAATATGTATAAACAAACTATTTATGATTTTCCAGAAGTGTCATTCTCCTCTCAGTCATGCATGCAAAATATCCCGCAGAAAAATCTCTCCATTTGGCTGTCGGATGCACCAGTGTATGGAATGCCCCAGGTGGCCAGTCCAGGCAAAATGGCAGTCATTGTCCAATGAAGTGTCATAAGCATCTTCTCTCTGTAGTTTATCTTTTTTACGGTACAGATACTGAGGCTCTTCCTTGACACTCTGCAGGGGATGCCTGGTTTGATCCAGATGAGAAGCAGCAACTGGTGCCACTTGGTGAAGTGCACATGGTGAAGTTAGTAATTTTCCTATGAAAATGGCACATATTTTGTGGGGAGCTGTAACTATCTGAAAGTTCTGTGTCTAATCCACCATTTGCCCATCTACAGTTTCATGGTCTTGATAATCTTACCTCCTTTCCACTGTTTATTCTTCAAGAACAGAGGTCCCTTCCAGCTCACTAGGCAGCTCAATGTGCAGCAGAAAATCCCAGAATCAGGCATCCATCTGATGCTATTAGTTGTTCCTGCTCTAGGTACTTCAAAGTTCACAAACAGGAGACAGGAGCCCTGCATGGTGACACCTACTTCTTACTCAGTCACTCCTTTCATCACAGCACTATGGGATCTTTCAGGTTTTCACTGTCTTGTCCAGGCACTGGCCCTGACCAAGACCTACTCCCTTTACTGGAAGGCCGTGTTTATCAGGCTTCTGATGTTTGTTGTAATTTTTCTGTTTTTATTTCTAGGTGTTCTCAGTGAACACTGGTGGAATGTGTTGGAATGTGTTAGTTTCAATGTGGTTCTTTAGCTTTGATCAGAAAATTCAGCACGCATGCTATGGAATCAGTAATGGTGTGTGTGTGTGTGTGTGTGTGTGTGTGTGTGTGTGTGTGTGTGTGTGTACGCGCGCGCGCGCGCACGTGCGTGCGTGTTCAGTGGAGACCTGAATGCTGCTGTATGCACACTCGCACTCTATCTTTCTGTTATAATGTGAATGCATGAGTGTAGGTATTATCATGGGATTATTCCAGTTTCAAAGACATTGAGTTATGATGTTCAAAAGACATGCCTCCATCAGACTTTTCCAGTAATAATCGTACTCCACAGAGGCCACACTCTCTCCCCTTTCTCATTGGTATCTCTTCTCTCCACTTTAGGACACAAGGCTCTGGTTACCCTTAATACAATTTCCATTGCTCTAACACACAACATTTTGAAGGCTTTGATTAAAGTGAACTTAGCAAGTAATCTTTCTTTATAGTTTTCATGACACACTTAATGAAGATGATTGCATTTTAAAAACCATTTTATGTGTTTTACAGAAACTTTCTTTCATGTAGTACAGTTTTAAAAAGATGCAGGACATTTTCACGATCCCAGAAGCCTTCTCACACTGTCTTGTTCAATTTTCAATAATTAAGAGATAACACAGATGATTATTTTCTGCTACAGATCTGATTTTGAGTAGATTTTCTTCCATGTAAAAGCACATAACTTCACTGTGAACACTGTTTTTACACATCTTTTTCACCAATACAATATTTTTATTAGTTATTTCGGAATTTTACACAATGCTCCCCAATCGCATTTGCTTTCCATTTCTCCCAGCGTCACCCTCCCACTCTTCTCCATGCCCCCAAAATTGTAGCTCTTCATAGTTTATGGTTTCTGTCTTGGGGGATGGGGAAAGACTCAGTTCTTCAAGGGGCGTACCACTCGGAGTTTGACCATGCTCCAGTGAGTATATAGGCAATACACATTGGACCTGATGGATTTTTTTTTCTGTTTTCTTATCTTTCCTATTTTGTAAATTGTCTATTTGCATTTTTTTCTGTGATGCATTTTTCTGAATTGGTATATGAATAAGTATGCTATGAATGTCATCAATCAATGCTATTATCTGTATTATCTGTAACAGAAGGTCACCACAACATGTTGATGGGACATAGGTTGATATTTCAATATGTTTGTACACATTCTAAGTAAGTGATTATGTTTCTGTGACTGTGTCATTTCTGTCTTTTCAAGCTTTGAGCTCCTCTCTTCTTGTTATTTGTAAACACATGAGATGATTGTGGAGTGCAGTCACTCTACCATGAAGAGCCCTACAACTTATTTTTCTGTCTAAATGTGCTTTGTTCCCATTGCCTGCTTGCTTAACACTTCCTTATCTTTGCTAATACCGTGTCTATTAATCTCTGTTCTACTGAGGTAGGGTTTTCTACTTTCCACATATCAGAGATAAATGTGGTATTTGTCTTTCTATGTCTAGCTTATTAATCTTGTCTTCTCTTCTGTCTATGTTGTACATGTACAGGGGATCATGCTTTTGTGGTTGAATAATGTTCCATTGCATATGTGTATGTTACTTTTTCTTTAACCCCTCATCCTTTAATGGATACTTATCCTTATTCTGTTTATTTTCTATTGTGACCCCTTCTCCATAAGAGGTTATTAGTGTCTCTCTGATGTGCTAATTTCATTTCATTCTTTCATTTCATATATCCAGCAGTGAATTTCTGGTCTGTACAGAAGCTGTAATTCTAGTTTATTGAGGGACCTTCACACAGTTTCCCTAATGGCTATACTAATTCATATCAATGTAAGGTTCCCTTTTCTCTGATTTTTTTTTACCAACATTTGTTGTCTTTTTGTTTTCCTAATGACTACTGTGCTAAGTGAGATAACATCTCATTGTTGTTTGATTAGCTTTCCCCTGATGGCTGATGAACTTGGTTATTTTCACATATTCAGTAACAGTCTGTAATCTTTAGAAATATAAAAGCAAGTTCTTTTGTTGGTGATTCAATCTCTATGAGCTCCCTTGTGTCCAAGTTAATTGGCTATGTGGTCTTCTTGTGGTGTCCATGATCCCTTCAGCTTCCTCAAACCTTCCCCTAACTTTTCCTCAAGACTCCTGCTTTTTGCCCAATGTTTGACTGTGGGTCTCTGCATCTGTTTCCATTATCTGCTGGGTAAGGCTTCTCAGATGGCAGTAATGTTGGACTGGTCCTAGGTCCACTACACGTATGAAGCTGATGGGCTGCTTGGTCCTCAAAATGGATCCCCTACCAACTGGAACAGCATCTATCTTGGACTTAGACTCTATTGCCTTTCTCTGGAGCTCATTTTCCTAGCAGGGCTGCCTTATCTTGCTTCAATGGAGGAGGAAGCACTTAGTCTTCATGTGATTTGATGTACAAGAATGGGTTGGTACTGGGTGCATGCGTGGGGAATATGGGACAAGTGGGTGGATGAGTGGGATTAGGTGGAGGGGAGAGAGGAAGATGGTGATTGGAATGTAAAATAAAGAATAAATTAATTTTTCAAAGCAAATATAAAAGCAGATTATTTGTTCACTTACTAAATTGGATTGTCATCTTTACTTTGAAGTCTTTATTTTGAGTATTAATCTCCTGCCAAAAGATTACTTTGAAAGTATTTGTTAATTATCATTTGCTATGCTGACATTTCTTTGATATAATCTAATTTGTTTATTTTTGGTTTTGTTGTGCTTTTTGGGTCTTATCTAAAAGAACATTGATAGTTTAGATGATTCAAAATGTTTCTTCTTTTTTTTTCAGGCATTAGATTTGATCTTTAATCTGTTTTGAATTGGTTTTGTATAGCGCAAGGAACAGATCTTGCTTCATTCTTTGTCATATGGACATCCAGTTTGAACAGCACACATATTGAAGAGGTTGTCCTCTCTATACTGTATGCTCTTGGTGCCTATGTGAGAACCTGCTGGTGGCAATTTCCTGTGTTCATTTCTTGAATCTCTGATCTTTCCCATTGTCAACTCTCTTTTTATGCTGACATTAAATTGTCTTGATCAGGACAATGTGGTGAGTATCTTGAAACCATACATAGAAATGCTCAAACATTGTTTTTTGTTGTTGTTGTTCAAGGCTGTTGTGTTAATTCCTGACTTCGGGTCTTTTGTGTTTCTATATGAATTTTGGAATTTCTTTTTTCTAGTGTTATAAAGAATATTATTGCATTGACTCTAAAAATAATTCTGGATAATAATGCACTTTAGCAATATTAATTCTGTCATGTCATTAATGGTCATGAAGATCATGCTAGTTAGTGTGGGGGGGTGATTCAGCTACTCATTGTTCTGCAATTTTCTTCCTTTCTTCCTTCTTTTCTTTCTTTCTTTTTTCTTTTTTTTCTTTTTTTTTGAGACAGCATCTCTCTACATAGCCCTGGCTGTCCTGGAACTCACTCTGTAAACCATGCTGGCCTTGGAATCATAGAAATCCATCCACCTGACTCTGTCTACCAAGTTCTGAGTTTAAAGGCATGTACCACCACTGCCCAGTTTGTTTTGTAATTTTCATTAAAGAAGTTACTCACACCTTTAGTACATCTATTCCTGATATATTAGTTTTTTTTCCTACCTATTGTGAATAAGATTTCTTCTCATTTTTGTTACTAGCAATAATATCTATTGGTATATGAAAATGTGACTCATTTCTTGTGCTGATCTTGTGTCCTTAACCTACTTTCTAATTTTGGTAGTAATTTTGGGGTATGTTTCTTTTTCTCCTCCTATACCCTTTACTCCCTTTATGTTCAAGATGGCCATTATCAGCATTTTCTGTGCTGTGTCACCTTTGTCTGTTGGCTTTGAATCTCTCTTATTATTTTCTTCCTCTTTGTCATTCACCTCTGTGGCTTGGTGGCTTAATGTATTGATTGGCAATGTTTTATTCTTTTTGTTTCCTCTTGTGCATCTGTCCTTTACTGTATTTTACACCTTTAAATTTTTCACAGAGCATATCTTTTTTCATCTCAAAACATGAGACTACCTTAAAAGTAGTTTGTAGACATTGTGCAGAGAGTGAGAGAACTTGGAATATTCAACCATAAATAAAATGTCTCTATCAAATAAATCCCTCCCCTCAGGGCTCAGGGAACCCCATAGAAGAGGAGGCAGAAAGAGTATAAGCGCTAGAGACTATGGAGAACATGAAGAAAACAAGGCCATTATTTGAACTTGCAGAGAATAGGATAGCCTGCCTAGGGACTCCACAGGTCTGCACTGTGTCCTCTGCATATATATTATGTTTAATAGGTATATTATAAAATTTACTCTAAAGTACTATTATGTGAAATTCAAGTCTAGTACTCTTTTCTTGCTTGTTTGGGGTTTTGTTTTGTTTTATTTATTTGTTTTTATTAACTTGATACAAGTACCACTCATCTGGAAAAGGGGAAATCAATTGCAAAATGCTTCCATCAGATTGGCCTTATGGCAAGTCTGTGAGGAATATTGTCTTGATTACTGTCTCTCACCCCAGTCAATGCAGCTGTCTTCTTCAGCACATTGCCCCATGTTTAAGGAGATTTTCTGGTGGCAGTCCCTTAGTTCTCTGGATAGTGGACCCAGTGTTTAGTTTTTAGTCTCTGGCTGAGGACAGGAGTCACATGGCTCTGATCCAATAGATTTCAGGGGATCAATCTGGTACTGAGCTCGTTTAATTTTTGTTGATTTTCCAGACTACTATCAGTGTTTCAAACTTTCTAAAGTAGCAGAGCTTAAACATGATTATTTTCTCCACTGTTTGTTTTCTACTTCATTGTTTTCTTCTCTTACCTCATTATTTCCATACTTTGGATTTAATTGTCTGTTATTGCTCCTTAATATGGAAACATAAATCATTGGTCTATAACCCTTCTTATCTCCTTATATAGATTTGTTTTTCTTTGATAGACACCATATCCATACGTATCTAAGAATTTCTTTCCATTGGTTATGATTTCCTTTGGTTATTGTTTTTTAAAACAGTGTCTCACTATGTAGATCTGGCAGATCTGGAACTCATTTAAAAACCAGGCTGCCTTTGAATTTCCTGTCTCCAACAGCTGGAATTGAAGATGTATTACCAGCAGATCCAGATTTCCACCAATTCTGAAATGTTTTGATTTTTAAAATAATATTTTTATTAATTTTTTGAGAATGTCATACAAAGTATTTTGATCATGTTCACTCTCTCCCCAGCACTTCCTAGATACACCCCACCTCCTTACTCTAATCTCTCTCTCTCTCTCTTTCTCTCTCTCTCTCTCTCTCTCTCTCTCTCTCTCTCTCTTAAAACTCACTGAATCCAGATTATGTTGGCTAGCAACTCTTAGGTGTGGGACTTTGGAATGTGATCTATGTACCAGAGATTACATCGTTAAATAAAATTGACTCTGCCTTTCCTAGCAGTTATCAATTGCCAATAGCTCTTTGTTGAAGGGTGGAACTATATGCCCACCTCCTCCTCATGCTGGGATTTAATCTGGCTTGAGTCTGTGCAGATCTTGTGTGTGCTGTAAAAATCACCATGATATGTGCATCCCCTGTTGTTTCCAGAAAACATTCTTTCTTTGAAGTCATATACCCCCTCTGGCACTTACACTCTTCTTTCCTCCCCCTCTTCCATGAATATCCCTGGGTGTTGAGGAAAGGATGTGATCTCCTGTTTAGGTCTGAGCACTGTGAATAGTTTGCTCATTGACTGGTTCGTAGGTCTTTGTGCTAATTACCATCTACTATGAGAAGAAGCTTCTCTAACTTTTAAATTGGATGCCTACAACAAACCTCTTTCCTTAGGGTGCACAAATCTAAGGAGAAGCATAGGCAGAAAGACTGTAAGAGCCAGCAGGGATAGATGACACCAAGGGAATTGTCTTCAAGACACAACAGAATTGATGCATGTATGAACTCCAGAGACTGCGGAAGCATGCACAAGCACTGGGTCTGTGCAGGTCCAAGCCAGAGGGAGTCCCAGTGCTGAAACAGGGAAGTGGACATGGGCTCCCATACCTAAGAAATGATCTCCAATTGTCATCTTCTTGCAAAGGAAAAATTAGTTTTCTTTAATGGATTCTCACTGGGTATATCAACCACATTTAAGGATAAGCCCCATGCCTAGCAGTAGATAGCCAACATAAAAAGAACTCAGTGGTATTCCTGTAGTTTCTTGTCTTATATTTCCTTGTTTGGGCATTTTTAATCTTACTGGTCTTTTTCTTGTATATTATGGTTTCCACTTTTGTGTTTTCAAGGGTTCTTGTTTTGTGTGTGTGTATCTATGTATGTATGGTCTTGTGCTTTTTCTGTTTTAAAATTCTGGTTTATTTGTTTTTATTTGTCTGCTTGTTGTCTAAAGAGAGAGAGATAAGACAGAGAGTTAGATGTATAGGGAGTTGGGGACTATCTGGGAAAAGATATGAATATCATGATTAGAATATACTGTATGAAAAATTATCTTCAATTAAAACAATAAAATAAGGGAAAATGTTAGCAGATACAGAGGGAGGAGGAGAAGCAGCAGCAGAAGCTTCTCCAATGAGTGTTGGATGATACACTGACCTATGGGAACAGCAATAAATCATGAGAAGTCATTTAATGCTATGTCTATTTAATAGAATAACAGTAGTAGATTTTTCCCTAGAGCTTGTAACCTGTCAATCAACAGGTTCTTGGCCTTATTAACAGTGGCAAATGTGGGTTCCATCTTGCAGAATGGGCTTTAAATTTATTCATAAAGTGGTTGGTGGCCCCATAGCATTTGTGCCACTATTGCATCAGCAGATATATCTTACCAGGCAGGCTGTTGTTGTACCTGATGAGGTCCAGACCTGTGTGACATGATTTTTTTCCTCTTCAAGTAATGTGCAGAGCATTTTTATTTAGAAGATCAGTACCTTCTTGATTTCTCCATGTTTATGGTTCAAGTACATGGTGTCTCCCACAGTAGATTCTTCCCATCACATTCTGGAGGATACCTAAGAGCAGTGGCAGTGGCTTGTAATTGCTGAGGGTCTTTAGGACTCAGTAATTAACATCTCAGAAAGTGGCAGCCATTTCTGGTACTGGAGATTTATTTGGTGTGTGGTCTTCACATTAGATAGTAACTCCTTTTAAATTCCTTTTATATTATATGTATATATTGTAGGAAGTTTCTACTGTAGTAGGTTTCCATGTGGCTTTTCCAAAAGAGTTTACTACTCCTTATTCCACTCTACATTCCCTCCTTTACCTTTCTTCCCACCCTCCACCACCTTTTCTAACTCTTATTAATTTTCCCCTTCTCCTATTTATAACATTATATTATATCTCCCCCAGCTTAAAAGATCCCTTCTGCTCCATGTTGCCTTGCTAGATTCTAATTTCTATGAGCATCTAAATGAATAACTAACACATAACTAATACTTAAAAGATAACATCCACACATGAGAGAAATCATGTGATGTTTGTCTCTCTAGGTCTGGGTTACATCATTCAGGATAAGTCTTTCCAGCTGTATTTCCCTGAAAACTTTATAATTTCATTTTTCTTAAAAGTCAAGATTGTTCCATTATGTAAGTACCACAGTTTCACTGTCCATTCATTATTTTACAGATATTTATGTTGTTTCCATTTTCTGACTATTTAGACCAGGAATGTACATGAAAGAGCAAGTATCTTTTTATTAAGATATATAGTCCTTTGGGTAAATGCCTAAGAGTGGTATAGCTGGATCATTTCCATAAATACTAGAATTATTTCCATTGTTTTTATGAACCTCCATACTAATTTGTGAAGTGGTTACACCAATTGGCACCTCCACCATCAGCGAATAAGTGTCCCATTTTTCTGCACACTTGCCAGCATCTACTTTCATTTGTTTTTGCTTTTTGTTTTTGTTTTTAAATTTTGGCCATTCTGACTGGGATAAAATAAAATCTCAAAAGAGTTATCATTTTTATTTCTCTGCTAAGAATATTGAGTATTTAAAGAAATGTTTCTAAGCTATTTGTATTTCATCTTTTGAAAACTCTGTTTAGTTCTATTCCTCATTTTTTTAAAAAATATTAACCACTATTTATTATTTTTTAATTATAATGTTTATTTATTACATTAAGTTACATCTCCAATATAGTGCCCTCTTTCCACCCCTCCCAGTTCCACCCTCCCATCCTCTCCTCCCTTTCACACCCATCCCACTCCTCTGATGTGGAGTGTCCCTATATATCAGCCCCTCTCAGATCAACAGTCATATGAGGGCTAAGAGCTTCCTTTTGCACTGGGGGTCTACATAGTAGCACCCCTAGGGCAAATTGTTTCATTGATAGGTAACAAAGACTATTTTACTGATTCTTTTTGGTGTATTGGTTATAGGATAGTTATCCTGTACTATATGTCTAAAATCCAATTATAAGTGAGTAAATGCCATGTGCATCTTTCTGAGTCTGGGTTAGCTCGCTCAGGATAAGCTTTTCTAGTTCCATCTATTTGGCTGCAAATTGCATGATTTCCTTGTTTCTGATAGCTGAGTAGTATTCCATTGTGTAAATGTACCACAATTTTTTTATCCATTCATCAGTTGAGGGACATCTGGGTTGTTTCCAGTTTCTAGATATAACGAATAAGGCTGCTATGAACATAAATGAGGATATTTCCTTGTCTTTTGGTGAGGAATCTGGTGGACACTCAGAAGTGGTATGGCTGAGTCTTGTGGTAGGGCTATTTCAAGTTTTCTAAGATATCACCAGATTGATTTCCACAGTGGTTGTACAAGTTTGCACTCCTAGAAATGATCCCACACACCTATGGTCTCTTAATTTTTGACAAAGGAACCAAAACTGTACAATGGAAAAAATACAGCATCTTCAACAAATGGTGCTGGTCTAACTGGATGTCCACATGTAAAAGAATGAAATTTAACCCATATTTATCACCTTGCACAAAACTTAAGTGCAAATGAATCAAAGACCTTAACATAAAGTCCAACACACTAAATAGAACAGAAGAGAAAGTGGGGAAAACCCTCAAACTCATTGGTCCAGGTGACAATTTCCTGAACAGAACACCAATAGCTCAGGCTCTAAGACCAACAATCAATGAATGGGGCCTCATGAAACTGAAAAGATTCTGTACATCAAAGGATGCTGTCACTAGTACAAAATGGTAACCCTCAGACTGGGAAAAGATCTTTACCAACCCCACTTCTGACAGAGGGCTAATATCCAAAATTTATAAAGAACTCAAGAAATTAAACACCAAGAAAACAAATAATCCAATCAAAAAAATGGGAAACAGAGCTAAACTGAGAATTCACAAAGGAGGAATCTGAAATGGCAGTGAAACATTTGAAGAAATGCTTAGCATCCTTAATCATCAGAGAAATGCAACTCAAGATAACTCTGAGATTCCATCTCACACCTGTCAGAATGGCTAAGATCAAAAGCTCAAATGACAGAACATGCTGGTGGGGGTGTGGGGAAAGGGGAACATTCCTTCATTGCTGGTGGGAGTGCAAACATCTATTCCTCATTTTTGTGAGATTGTTTTCTTATAGTTTAATTTTTTATTTTATATATTCTAGATATTAACCCTCTACCAAATGCATATTTGGTAAAGACTTTTTGCCATTCTTTAGGCTGCCTCTTAACTCAAGTGACATTGTTCTTTGCTGTACAAATGCTTTATACTCGTATGTGGACCCATTTTGGCAATTATTGATATTAATGCTTGTGCTATCCTGTTTAGAAAGTCCTTTATTGTGACAATGAGTTCAAGCATATTCCATATTTCCTTATCTATCATTTTCAGGATATTGGGTCTTAGGTTGAGAGTACACTTGGAGTTGGCTTTTGTGAAGACTGAGAGATAAGGTTTTAGTTTAATTCTTTTACATGCAACTGATCAGTTCGACCAGAGCCATTTGTTGAAGATACTGTCTTATGGTTTTTATTGCTGTAGTAACACAGCATGACCAAAGAAACCTAGGGAGGAAAGGATTTCTTTGGCTTACACTTCCATATCGCTGTTCATCATTGAAGGAAATCAGGACAGGAACTCAAACAAGGGCAGGAACCTGGAGGGGAAACTGATTCAGAGGGCATGAAGGAGTGCTACTTCCTGGCCTGCTCCCCAGAGCTGTTCTCAGTCTGCTTTCTTATAGAACCTGGGACCACCAGCCTAGGGATAGCACCATGTACCATGAACTGGGCCCTACTCCATCAATCACTAATTGAGAAAATGTCTTACAACTGGATCTTATGGAGGCATTTTCTCAGTCGAGGTTCCCTCATTTCAGATGACTCTCGTTTGTGTCAAGTTGACATCAGAGGAGCCAGCAGAGATGCTGTCTCTCCTCTAGTGTGTATTTGTTTCTTTTTTGTAATAAAACATGTATATATAGGTGTGTGGACATATTTCTGGGTCCTCAAATCACTGGATTTATTATCATTCTCTGTCATTTCTTTCGAGGTGTGTCATTTAGAAATATATAATTTATTTTCCGTGTAATTAGATTTTGATAGACATATTGATGTGGGGATTAATTCTATTAAATATCAAACATTTTTGACAGATTTAAAATTTTCTAATTCAGCCTGGAATCAGTCCTGATCAATACTTCCAGTACGTAGAAGCAGGTCAACCCTGGGGAAGGGAGTTATTATCACCTACAGGTTATTAGTACTATCAGGAGAATATTTCAAGTGTAGTTGAATTAGCTATCCAGATTGAGAAATGTCCAAGACCATTATAGGAATTCACTTTTGTAGGTCTGTTTTTGTAGAGCCACTTGCTTTCACAAATATTCATTAGGTTCTCTAGTGGAATATGAAAAGAGTAGAGAGATGCAGAAGGGGGAGAGATATGATTATCTATCAAGTGTATAGGCTTAAGGTAAGGCAACAGGTCAGAGAGATGGGGCTGTGCTCCATAGAATGAGCATCTTGAAACACTAGGTAACTGAGACTGAGCTTCCATACAAAGCCATTAACACCACACAGGAAAAGCAGTGGAGAATGGCAATGAATTCAGCTGTTGGAATGATGACTTTGATGTGACTGTAGTTCATGAAGACATAAAAGCCACAGAAGTACTTTAAATGTACAGGTTTGGGTTTTGAGAAATGATCTCTGGAGCAATAGATTTGAGGTGGGTTAGAGTCAGGACAATATCAACAACAAAAGAAGTCACAGATGACAGTAAGTTAAATTCAGAAAATGCATGGCTACTTGGCTCTGGGGAATAGCAATTATAATGTTGAGATGGGTAGTAGAGTCCCTACTCCAAATTTAAGAAAGACAAAATGACTGAGATGACAAGGGGCCCGGTGATAAAATAAGGTATAAGAAACATCATAGTGTGTATCCATCCAAAAGGTGCCATCATGCAGAGAATACTTACAGTGGAGGTGAGGAGCACAGCTGTGGTTAGGGGTACAGTTATGTCTCCAGTCATTGTCAGAAGATCACATTGCTTGGCAGTGATGGAGACCTGAGTGAGAGATGCTCCACTCAGGACTTGAATGATAGATGCTCCACTCAATTCACATGTTCAAGAAGATAAGGAAATAAAAGATGTCCTTCTTGATCCAAATAAGTAGGCTGAGAGTTTCTAGGTAGAAAATTGAGTGTAAATGAAATATATGTGGTTTCCAAAAGGTGTAACACAGACAAATAAGGAATAAGAAATTTCCATGAAGAAAATACATTCATTCCTTCTCTTTCCAATGGAAGAGAATTTTGAGATGATCAAGTTTGAAAATCAGATCTTCAAGTGGTAAATTCTTATATTTTTTCAGAAGCTGGCAGACACAGCAGTCAACGCAATACTCTCTATGATGATGTTGAGTCCCAACCAGACAATGGTGACAGAGTTTGTGCTGCAAGGCTTCTCAGACAACCTTAGTATAAGACTTCTCCTAATAGGCAGCTTCCTGTCCCTCTACACAATGTCTCTAATAGGCAACATAGTGATCATTGCTTTGATCACATCCAGCAGTGGGCTCCACAGTCCCATGTACTTTTTCCTGTGCAACCTGGCCACCATGGATATTATCTGCACCTCCTCTGTGATGCCCAAGGCACTGGTTGGTCTCATGTCTGAAGAAAATAACATCTCCTTCAAGGGGTGCATGGCCCAGCTCTTCTTCCTTGTGTGGTCCTTGTCCTCTGAGCTGCTACTGCTTATGGCCATGGCCTACGACCGCTATGTGGCCATCTGCTTTCCCCTGCACTACAGCTCTAGGTTGAACCCACAGATGTGTGTGGCCCTGGCCATGGGGGTGTGGTCCATCTGTGCTCTGAATGCATCTATCAGCACTGGTCTGATAACACAGCTGTCATTCTGTGGCCCCAAGGTCATCACCCACTTCTTCTGTGAGATCCCCCCACTCCTCCTCCTCTCCTGCAGCTCCACATACATCAACAGCATTATGACTCTTATGAGATGCCTTTTATGCAGGCATCAACTTTGTGCTAACTCTATTATCCTATGGCTGCATCATCACCAGCATCCTGCGCATGCGTTCTACTGAGGGCAAGAGGAAGGCCTTTTCCACCTGCTCATCCCACCTCATCGTGGTCTGTGTGTACTACTCATCTGTGTTCTGTGCCTATATCAGTCCTGCTTCCAGCTACAGCCCAGAAAGAAACAAAGTTACCTCAGTGCTATACTCAGTCCTCAGTCCAACCCTGAATCCCCTCATCTATACACTGAGGAACAAGGATGTCAAGCTGGCCCTGGGAAGACTCTTGCCCTCTTTCTCATATTAAATGAAGATGTTCAGGTTCTTCTCCTGGCATGGGCTGTTCCTAAACATATTTTCCTGAGAGCAGCCTCATGGAGCAGTGGGGTACCTGTTGTTGTTTTAGAAAACCCATCTCTAATGCAAGGACTGTACAAAAACAACCAAATTCTTAGAGACAACGCAAACAAAACACTCAAGATTTATTTCCTGATAAATACAAAGCATCTCAAAAGCAATTAAAGTTTATCTAAAAGGAGATTCCATGTTTCTGGACTGGAAGATTTTCAGTGGGTGACAATGGTGATTGCCACAAAATAAAACCCTTTCATCCAGTGCCATCTTGTAAACATCACAGGACCTCATTTCAAAACTATGGTTAATGAATCTAAACCTCATAAGGAAACGAGGGGCCAGCATGGCCACAGTGCCTTGGAAAGACCAATGTTGAGAGACAAGGGATTTCCATTTAACAGCTTCCTTTTGTACTGTGGTAGTAAAAGCTGGTGGCCTTGGCATGGAGAAAGTGGCAATTGATGGAGCAGAGATGAAGTGTAAGTTTCAAAAATGAGCTCACATATATTAGTCCTGCTTATTTTCACAATGATGAGATATTGAAATGATGGTAAAGATTAATTATTTTTAACAGCTTTAAGAGAAGTAGATAAATGACTTCACACAAAGCATGAAGTGGATTGCTTCTGGAACACCATAAATAAAAATCAACAAAGATCATAGATAAAAAGATGCAAAGGCTAAACTCTTTTTTTTCATAGAATGCATGTTCATCATATTCATTCCCCTTTCCCATCACCTCCCAGATCCTTCCTACCTCCCTACCCACCCAGTATTATCCCCCTTCTCTTAAACAATAAAAAATAAAAGCAAACAAAAAGCAATAAGACAAAAACAAAAATCACTCACAAAAAAGTTTTTGTTGACTCCTGGCTAAATCTCTTAAAACTCACCAAGAAGAGAAAGGAGGGAGAGTAGGACAGGAAAAGGAAGGGGGAGTGCATCCATGGCCATACTGGTAGGAAAACAACTCAGTGGAGAAAGGGCAGCATGGGCAGCATCAGCAGCAATTGCAGCAACTGGTGCTGTGACCCGACCCGCCGGTCCTAGTAATTCATGGGGGCAAGGAGGACCGCAACCTAAAAAAAGAACGGGCGAGAGAGGAAAGGACTCAAGGAAGCAATTGCTTGTCAAGAGCCGTGTATTTGAGCGCAAAGCCCCTTTTTATAATATGTTTTACAAGGGGAAGAGGTGAGAGGGGCCAGGTGGTGGGAAAATACAGAATCTTCTTGGCCTGTGCCCTGGACATTGTATGATCTACCTATTTTTCTCAGAAGACACAGTACACTGCTTTGAATCCATCTGTAACTGCCAACCCATTTTTCTTCAGAAGACATGGTACACTGCTTTAAATCAATCTGTAACTGCCAACCCAGAACTTTGCGGTTGCCAGGCAGTACGAAGCTGCAGGGGACATTGTGCAGGTGGGGAAAAGTAGGGGGTGAGGGTGAGAGGCGAGGGTCTTGGCTTCTGACAGTGCTGAAACAGGTGGTACCAGTTTCAGATTAACACAATCTTTTTTTTCTGATTTTTGAAATTTTGCCAATATTTTACTATTGGTATACTTGAAATTACTGCAAATTTGATAGATACATGCTTTCTTTTTCTTTTCCTTTCTTTTCTTTTTTTAAATTTTTTTAATAATTATTTATTATTTCAGGTTCCATCTCCATCTCAGTGTCTTCTTTCCACCCCTTCCAGTCCCACTCTCTCTCCCTCTACTCCCTATCCCTTCCATCCCGCTCCTCTGGAGTGGAGTGTCCTTACATAACAGTCCCCCACCCCAATTCAGGAGTCATATGAGGGCCAAGAGCCTCCTCATACTCCAGGGACCTACAAGGAAGCTCCACTAGGGCAAAGTGTCTCATTGATAGGAAACAAAGTCTATGTTCCTGTTCCCTTTGATGCATTGGTTGTAGTATAGTTATCCTGTACTATATGAGTAAAATCTGATTATAAGTAAATAGATGCCATGTGCATCCTTCTGAGTCTGGGTTAGTTCACTCAGGACAAGCTTCTCTATTTCCATTCATTTGGCAGCAAAAATGCAGGATTTCATTGTTTCTGATGGCTGAGTAGTATTCCATTGTGTAGATCCACCACAGTGTTTTAATCCATTCCTCAGTTGAGGGACATCTGAGTTGTTTCCAGTTTCTAGCTATTACAAATAAGGCTGCTATGAACATATATGAGGAAACTTCCTTGTGATTTGGTGAGGAATCATTTGAATGTATACCAAGAAGTGGTATGGCTGGGTCTTGAGGTAAAGCTATTCCAAGTTTTCTAAGATTTTGCCAGACTGATTTCCATAGTAGTTGTACAAGCTTGCACTCCCACCAGCAATGGAGGAGGGTTCCCCTTTCTCCGCAACCTTGTCAGCATGTGCTGTCATTTGAGCTTTTGATCTTAGCCATTCTGATAGGTGTGAGATGAAATCTCAGAGTCATCTTGAGTTGCATTTCTCTGATGATTAAGGATGCTGATCATTTCCTCAAGTGTCTCTCAGCCATTAGGGATTCCTCCTTTATGAATTCTCTATTTAGCTCTCTTCCCCATTTTTGATTGGATTATTTGGTTTCTTGACATTTAATTTCTTGAGCTATTTTTAAATTTTGGATATTATCCCTCTGTCAGATGTGGAGTTGGTGAAGATTTTTTCCCAATCTGTAGGTTTTTGTTGGAATGACAGTGTCTTTTGCCTTACAGAAGCTTTTCAGTTTCAAGAGGTCCCATTTATTGATTGTTGGTCTTAGAGCCTGAGCTGTTAGTATTCTGTTCAGGAAGCTGTCACCTGTGTCGATGAGTTCGAGGGTTTTTCCCATTTTCTCTTCTAATAGATTTAGTGTGTCTGGCCTTATGTTAAGGTCTTTGATCCACTTGGACTTAAGTTTTGTGCAAGGTGATAAGTATGACTCTAATTTCATTCTTTTACATGTGGACATCCAGTTGGACCAGCACCATTTGTTGAAAATGCTGTCCTTTTTCCATTGTATGGTTTTGGCTTCTTTGTCAAAAATTAAGTGACCATAGTTGTGTGGGTTCATTTCAATTCGATTCCATTGATCCACTGGTCTGTTTCTATACAAGTACCATGCTGTTTTTATTACTATTGCTCTGTAGTACAGCTTGAAATCTGGGATGGTGATACCTCCAGATGTTTTTTTTTTTTTATTGTACAGGATTGATTTAGCTATTCTATGTTTTTTTGTTATTCCATATGAAGCTGAGAATTGCTTTTTCCAGGTCTATAAAGAATTGTGTTGGTATTTTGATAGGAATTGCATTGAATCTGTATATTGCTTTTGGCAGGATGGCCATTTTTATTGTGTTGATGCTACCTATCCATGAGCATGGGAGCTCTTTCCATCTTCTGATGGCCTCTTCTATTTCTTTCTTCAAGGACTTGAAGTTCTTGTCATACAGGTCTTTCACTTGCTTGGTTAAAGTTACCCCCAGGTATTTTATATTGTTTGTGGCTGTTATGAAGGGTGTTGTTTCCCTAATTTCTTTCTTGGCTCATTTATATTTTGTATAAAGAAGGGCTTCTGATTCTTTGAATTAATTTTGTGTTCCAGCCACCTTGCTGAAGGTGTTTATCTGGTGTAAGAGTTCTCTGGTGGAATTTTCGGGGTTGCTTATGTATACTATCATATCTCATCTGCAAATAGGGATAATTTTCCTTTATTTATTTAAGGGATTTATTCATTTCCTCTTTAAAGCCCTCTATCCTCTTTATAAGATGTGAGCCAGGCAATAGAGCACACAAGAGACAGGGTGGAGCCCACCACTGCTGGGCTTACCTGGAGGTGACCCAGTAGTCAGGGAATTGGGGGTGAGGGGTCTCCCCTAGTAGTCCCAGATGGCACTAAGCAGGACAGCCTTGCCTGGCCTCAAAATAAGATACACCCAGTCCTACTACAATTTGATATGCCAAGGCAGGTTGAAGGGGGCACAGGGGGAGGGGAGTGGAGTGGGAGAGACTGGGAGGAGAGGAGGGAGGGGAAGCTCCAGTTAGTATGTAAAGTAAATAAATTAATTAATTAAATATAAAAAAGAATATGCAGTTCATTTATTCAATACAGTACTACTCAACCATTAAATTGAAAAATACTGCCATTTGTGAAATGGATGGCATAGAGATTCTTTCAGTAAATTAATACTTAGAAAATAATAATAATAATACACATATTTTGTTCATATATAATAAAGTAATCTCAGCAGATAAGAGTAGAGCTTGCTATTAGAGGGTTAGGAGATCTCTAATGGTATTCTCCATTGCTTTCGCTTGTAAAGTTGTGGAATATTTGAATTCCTTCAGAGATTTAAATTCTTCTTGAAAGGACTCTACCACTTTCCAGAATATAGATTTGTCATCATTTTCACGTGTTTCAGCTGTGGTGGAGTGGTCACAGCTTGCTGTACTAGCACAGCTGCATTTGGTTGTTGTCATATCTCCCTGACTTTTGTTGGATCTGTTCTTTCATTGACCTTTAGCCATTTGGTTGTTCTTAGCTGTTTGTTCCTGGTGCCTTCTGGACTTGGTGCCAAGAAGGGCGCTTTGGTGTAGAAGTCATATAGGTTGGTGATCTGTAGCTCTCCACAGGCTGGATGGGGCCTTGTGTGGAGGTTTGTTCTCAGTGTGTCTCCCAGAGCTCACCCCTTCCTGTTTTGCCCCAACTGGGGACTCAGGTGAGGGGTTGTGGTGGCATGTGTTCCTGTAGGTTCCTGGGATCCAACTGGTCTTCGTATTGATGATGGTGCAGGCAGGCAGGCCACAGACTGTTGGCTGGGGCTGTAGCTCCCCTGCAGCTTACATGTCGGGACTGTGTTCTTGGTCCTCCACAGCTGTTCTCAGTGTCAATGTGCATCTAATAGCCAGAAGCACTGTGAGCTGGTACTGCCCACTCCCAGGCAATGAGGAATGGCCCAGGATTGTTTCACTGCTCCCGAGTCAGAGATCTCTGTGTTACAGTCTGGGTACTCAGAATGTAGTGGCTCTCCTGGTATGCTCCTGGGTGTCCAGGCACAGATGCTGTGGACTCTGAAGGTCCTAAGTTTGGGGGGTTGAGTCTGCCAGCTGGAGTCCTGAAAGGATCTGACAGGGAGGGAGTGCAGTTTGCCGGTAGGAGCCACTCAGTGTTTGTATCTGGTGATTCTGATCCTTCAGTGTCTATATTTCCAGTACCAAGTTCTTTGCTGTCCCTGCTGGGCCAGCCCAGATGGGCTTGCACCTCTCGGCCCTACTCACTAAGTCCTTTAGTCTGAGTCACTCAGCAGTGCCCCCAGACCAAGACCTCACTGCTCCAGGAGTGGAACTATATATGCTGAAGATCTAGTTTCCTGCCAGAAAAGCCAACACTAGCAAAGGAGTCCAATATTAACCCCACAACCTGCCCAGGGCTTGGATCCTGTGGAGATCCAAGACGCCTTCCAACCTGGATGCCCGCATTTCTGCCTGCTCCCTGGAGCTGTCCTTGGATACTGGCAATTGGAGCCACTGTCTTCCAAGTCCTGGGACACTGCGGTGGTGCTGCAGCATAACCCGCTGCCAGAAGTGTATCCCGCTGCTCTGTCTAGCTGCAATGTTCTTTCCAGTGACTGCAAATCCAATAGAGGGGCCTGAATGTATGTCCAACACCCCTCTGGAGAAGCCCAAATATGCTTGCATTTAGGAAAGCAGAGGTGAGGGTTGTAAAGAATAGGTTTACCAATGGGTATAAAATATTATGGTTTCTGGTGTAACTACAAATAATCGAAAAATTCTGTACATTTTAATAACACTAGAATAAAATATTTTTGAATGATTTTACCTGAGGAAATAAAAATATTTGAGGAAAAAATAAAGTCAAGTCACTTAAATATTATACATTAACATTAACAGGCTATCTGATAGTACCATATGACTGAATTTAGCTTGTAAAAGTTTTAAAAATTAAAAAATTTTACCTGTCCCTAGAGACATTGCAGATGTGGCTGCTATGTCACATGTGCATCACTAGGTGGCAGAGAGGAGAGAGGCTAAATCTACATTCAGTGTTCTGACTATTCTGAATGAATAGTCGCCTAACATTCCTGGAGAAAAAAAAAAGCAAGCTGGGTACCAACACAACATTGGTGCCATGGGGTAGCCTATGATGACTACCAGACCAGTACCAGGCAAGCACCCAGATGGGCTCCTAGGACAGGAAACAAGCCAGAAACTATAAGAACTCTGCCTGGCCCTGGATGTGGGGGTTGTGGAGACCCAGCCCTGGGGTGAGATCTGGCCCAGATGGGGTCACAAGAGCGGGAGAGCTGTCCCTGCCCCTCACATGCTGCAGCACTCGGGAAAGCACGCCCTGCACCTTTCCATAGTAGAACTGGCCATGCAAGTGGGGGACTTCAGGTCCAGATCCAGGGCTTTGAGTTGGCCCACCCCAACATCTACCCCATAGATGAACTGCTGGAGTGCAAGAAGAGGCCAGTTCCACAACCCAGGACTACAGGATCTGCATGACACAGGACAGTTACAGCATATCTGAGAGGAGTTCCAATGAGGTTCCAGTACTGACAGAGTAGCAGAAACCAGAGGCCTCGTACCACACAAAGGAGTTATTTTAATGAACAAAAGGGAATATTGTGGGGCACACTGAGACACACTGCAGCTTCCATAATGATTTTATTTTTTATGCTGGGACAGATTGTAAGGGTGGAGGGTGGGTCTGAGGGGAGGTGAGAAAAGAGGGAACAGAGGGCATGATGTGAAATCCACATAATAATAAATTTTCAATTAAAAATATAAAATAAGATAAAATTATTTTATCTTTTTTATCTTTTTATCTATTTATAAAATTAAGCAAGAAGTACAATAATCAAGCCCTATGTTTCCTTTGTTTGCTGTTTCAATCACCAAGCTCACTGCATTAGGCAGCAGCAGCCTGTCTACTTACATAAGTTATTCTGCCCTCACTGGTCCTCTAAGAACCCTCAACTGTTTGTATGCTATCATAGCCTCATTTTAATCAGCTTGACTTGGCTTAATAGGTATAATTATAAAGTTTACTATAAAGTACTATTATGTGAGATTCAAGTCTAGCATCTTTTTTGTTCGTTTGTTTTTATTAACTTGATACAAGCTCCACTCATCTAAAGAGAAGAAAGTCAATTGCAGAAATGTCTCCATCAGATTGGCTTTATGGCAAGGCTGTGAGAAATATTGTCTTGATTACATATTGATGCCCACTGTGGAAAGTGCCACCTCTGGTTGGTAATCCTGAGTAATATTTTTTTTTAAGACAGGCTGAGCAAAACATGGAGAGCAAAGCATTAAGTGCATTCCTCCATGGTCTCTTCTTCAGTTCCTGCCTTTAGGTACTGGACTTAAATACCTGTTCTGATTTCCTTTGATAGTTGAATACAAGTTATAAGGTGAAATTAATCATTTTCTTCCAATTTGCTTTTGGTCATGATGTTTATCACAGCAACAGAAAGAAAATTGTGACACCTGGCTTTAAACAACCATGAAGTAACTGTGGACTCTGTCTATCTCACTGAATTTTCTCCCTCCTTCCCTATGAACTTGTGATAGCTAATATGATTAACTTGATAAAATCTAGGAGTCACGCTTCCATGCATACCTGTGAGGGATTATTTAGGTTAGTTAGCCTCTGAGAATGCTTATGAGAAATTATCTCCACAGGGTTATTCAATCTGGGAAAACTACTCTAAAGGAGAGCAGCACATTCCCTGGGCTTGGATCATGGACTGCAGAAAAAAAGGAGGAAGCTATCTAGCATGAGTGTTCATTGCTCCTGATTCTTGACTGCAGATACAATATGATCAGCTAGCTGCCTCAAGTTACTGCCAGTCAGATTTCCCTGACTGTTGCTTCATTTTTGTACTTGCAATAAAATAGCCTATCAAAAAGCAACTTAGAGGAGAAAGGGATCGTTTTATCTCACAATTCTAGTTTACATTTCATAATAGCAGGCAAAACTTAAAAACAGCTACTCACATCCACAGTCAAGAGTAGAGGGAAAGGAATGCATTTGTGTGTGCCACTACTCCGCTTACTATCTCTACTTTTATAAGATTGTGCTAGACTCTTTCTATCAGTTTTTGTTTCCTCTTTTTTCCCTGAGGCAGGGCCTCACTAAGTAGCCCTAGCTGCGTTGGAACTCACATGTAGATCAAGCTGGCTTAGAATTCACAGAGATCTCCCTGTCCCTGCCTCTCTGGTGCTTGGATTAAAGGTATGAGCCACCACACTCATCCTATGCTAGAATCTTCATGGAGAAATGCCCTCATTGTCATCAGACAAAGATAATGTACATGTGCTATTTTTTTTGAGTGAAGCAGAGTGAAATACCTATTACTGTCCTTTTCATTTTCATGGTTCTATTTCATAACCTTTAATTCCCCTTTACTTAAAGTTACCCCACAGTTTATGTTGTTTTCATTCTCACCTTTTTCTCCTACAAAGTATCACAGTGTAATCAAAGTAAGTCTCCTTGAAGCAGACCAGGTGTGAAAGGAATCTTTGCTAGTATTGTTAGCACTGTGTAAAAATCTGTGGCTATGGCATTTTTAAGCATTGGAAGCCAAACTAATATTATGGATACCATTGCAGGGCTTTCCTATGTCACTCCAATTATACTTCTCATGCACACAAATGTCCTACTACACACTGTTCTTTGCCTGGCATCATATTCTCCCACCACAATAAAGCCCTCAGAATATCTTTGGACAGTAAGATGCTACAATTTATTTAATCCTAAGAAGTTGTCAAAATCTCCACACTACTTTTTCAAGAGGTAAAATGAATAGTGACCGTTACTAATATAAAAATGTTAATATTTATAATCACAAAATAAAGTTTTCTTACACAAAACCACATTTGTTCTAAAAGTTTTGACTTCTCTAGTTTCTTTGAATGCAGCAAAACTTTTACTAGGAAAATATCTGCTGTTGCATATAAGAGAGAATTGTGCTTATTATCTGGAAACCTGCCTTGCTCTACTCAGTATCTGCCTTGCTCTACTCAGTATCTGTATTGCTCTACTCAGTATCTGTATTGCTCTACTCAGTATCTGCCTTGCTCTACTCAGTATCTGCCTTGCTCTACTCAGTATCTGCCTTGCTCTACTCAGTATCTGCCTTGCTCTACTCAGTATCTGCCTTGCTCAGTATCTGTCTTCCTCTACTCAGTATCTGTCTTCCTCTACTCAGTATCTGCCTTGCTCTACTCAGTATCTGCCTTTCTCTACTCAGTATCTGCCTTGCTCTACTCAGTATCTGCCTTGCTTTACTCAGTATCTGCCATGCTCTACTCAGTATCTGTCTTGCTCTACTCAGTAGGGGGCAACAGATAGTTTTGTCAAAGGTTTCAAAACAGTGTGAGAGTATTTTTCAGAGATCACTCAGGTTGCTGTGTAGAGAAAAATATTTGATAAACTCAAGTGAGAAACTGGACTAAAAGACAATGACCAAACTCAGACACAGTTTTAAGAGGGCAGGAAATGGTATTTAGAGGATGAAATTCCTAGGAACTGACAGTGCTTTGGGTTTGGTAAAGAAGGCTGGCTACCACAAACAACATAAAATACCTGGGGGTAACTCTAACCAAGCTAGTAAAGGACCTGTACAACAAGAACTTCAAGCCCTTGAAGAAAGAAATGGAAGAGGCCTTTAGAAGATGGAAAGATCTCCCATGCTCATGGATAGGTAGGATCAATATAATAAAAATAGCCATCCTACCAAAAGCAATATATAGATTCAATGCAATTCCTATCAAAATACCAACACTATTTTTTATAGACTTGGAAAGAGCTATTCTCGATTTCATATGGAACAACAAAAAGCCCAGAATAGCTAAATCAATCCTGTCAATTAAAAAACATCTGGAGGTATCACCATCCCAGATTTCAAGCTGTACTACAGAGCAATAGTTGTAAAAACAGCATGGTATTGGTATAGAAACAGACCAGTAGATCAACGGAATCAAATTGAAGATCCAGAAATAGACCCACACACTTATGGCCACCTAATTTTTGACAAAGAAGCCAAAACGGCACAATGGAAAAAGGACAGCATCTTCAACAAATGGTGCTGGTCCAACTGGATGTCCATTTGTAAAAGAATGAAGTTAGACCCATACTTATCACCTTGTACAAAACTTAAGTCCAAGTGGATCAAACACCTTAACATAAGGCCGGTCACACTAAATCTACTAGAAGATAAAGTGGGAGAAACCCTCGAACTAATTGACACAGGCGACAACTTCCTGAACAGAACACCAACAGCTCAGGACTTGAGATCAACAATCAATAAATGGGACCTCATGAAACTGAAAAGCTTCTGTAAGGCAAAGGACACTGTCATTCGAACAAAACGGCAGCCTACAGAATGGGAGAAAATCTTCACCAACCCCACATCTGACAGAGGGCTAATATCCAAAATCTACAAAGAACTCAAGAAATTAAATGCCAAGAAACCAAATAATCCAATCAAAAAATGGGGGACAGAGCTAAATAGAGAATTCACAAAGGAGGAATCCCTAATGGCTGAGAAACACTTGAAGAAATGCTCAACATCCTTAATCATCAGAGAAATGCAACTCAAGACAACTCTGAGATTCCATCTCACACCTGTCAGAATGGCTAAGATCAAAAACTCAAATGACAGCACATGCTGGCGAGGGTGTGGAGAAAGGGATACCCTACTCCATTGTTGGTGGGAATGCAGGCTTGTGCAACCACTATGGAGGTCAGTCTGACGATATCTTAGAAAACTTGGAATAGCTTTGCCTCAGGACCCAGCCATACCACTTCTGGGTATACACCCAAATGCCTCTTCATGGAATCATAAGGAAGTTCCCTCATCTGTGTTTATAGCAGCCTTATATGTAATAGCTAGAAACTGGAAAGAACCCAGATGTCCCTCAACCGAAGAATGGGTTAAAAAACTGTGGTACATCTACACAATGGAATACTATTCAGCTATCAAGAACAATGAAATTATGCAATTTTCAGCCAAATGGATGGAACTAGAAAGCTCATCCTGAGTGAGCTAATCCAGACTCAGAAGGATGCATATGGCATCTATTCACTTATAGTAGGATTTTAGATATAGTAGAAGGTATGGATACTACAACTAACACACCAAAGGGAACTTGGACATAGACTTTTTATTTTTAATTTTTATTTTTTATTTATTTTTTATATTTTTTTATTTTTTCCATTTTTTAGTCTTTTTATCTATTGTCTACTTATTGGTTTGTTTGTTTAGTAGTTCTCTCTCCCGGGCAATGAGACACTTTCACTGATGGTACTGCTTCGTACACCCCCAATGAATGAGGAGGCTCTCGGCCCTCATATGACTTCTCAACTGAGATGAGGGACTGTTATATAAGGACATCCCACCCCAGAGAAATGGGATGGAAGGGTTAGGAGGTAAAGAAAAAAAAATGAAATATGATGTTTCGGCCTTTTACTACTAATTGTCATAAACTGTTTAGGATAATTAAGAAATGCAAACTGGATATCCAGCCTGTACTCGAGCCGCACCACAAGAGCAAAGGTAAGTGAGATTATTTTTTTCCAGAGTTTCCAGCATGGTGGCACAGCGTGCACTGTAGCGGAGAGGTAGAGACCTAACCCAGTCACAGCAAAGCAATTAGGAGCCAAGACTGCCTGCAATCAGAGCCCACAACAGTGTGTTCTCCACAAATACTGGGGCGGGTGGGTCACTCACCCTAGCACCCAAGCATCTGAGGCAGTCAGCAACAGTCGCACTGAGGCCGGCATCTGTTGTGGGTGGAGCTCCCTGCCTGCATAGTCAGCCTAGCTGGGGAGCCAGAACGACTGGGTCAGTGAGAGGAGAACACAGACCCAACCACAGCTCTACGTGCCTTTCTGAGGAGACCTGTCAGCTCCGAGGTTCTCAGAGGCTAGCCCTCTCCCCACTCCAATCCCCTCTATATTGGTCCAATTGGGTCACAAGCAGTTGAGGAGAGTGGCAGCAGCCACCCTCCTCTCCGAGAGCCAGTCAGTCTATTACAGGAACCTGCCCGCCATCTGGAGGTAAACACCAGGATCTCAGGATCAGCCAACCCC
>CAJQZJ010000087.1:332771-349287 GCA_907164525.1 Lophiomys imhausi
TAGCCCATCTAAGCTAGCTCTTAATTCTATTACCAAAATATGACCCCCATATATACATACGTCCCCTTGGACTGCCATTCTCCACGATATGCCGATGTCCCTGGCCATGTGGAATGAGGTTCCTTTTTCTAACCCATGGTGTGTGCCTCCTTCCTGTTGCTCATGGCTTGAATGTTTGAATCCTCTTTCTAAAGCACAGCCTTCCTGCTCTAATCCCAGGAAGTCCCACCTTTCTCCACCTTTGCCCAATCTCAGGCCTTGTCATTTTATTTAACCAATCAGAGTCAATGTAAGTAACAGACAGCAAGCAGAACCAATTAATTAACATTTAGAATGCTTAATACTACCCCAACAATTCCCTCCTTTTGTCCAAAAAAAGGCTAAATTTTTTAACTCATATAGTAAAAACAATAAGAACAAATATGAAACAATCAAGAAAACCATATATAAAAGTTATACACATAATGTTTATGTCTATTTGTATCAGGCAATCTTGAAGAAGAAAAAAATCATTTTATCTATCTTGCTGTATCTAAAGTTCTGAACCTGAGTAATTTCTATCATATCCTATATTTATAAACCCAAAGATTTTATTTAAACTTGAAAATATCCTTTTAAATCCTAAACAACTAAATTTCTATTGAAATTTTATAACTATTATGGCTTCAACCCCATCAAAGACATAAGAAGGGATAAAGTTATTATTTGAGTGAGTAGGAAGCACAGAAGAGCAGCTTCCAAAAAGAAATTTGACAGTTTGTTGCCCAGACAGTCCCAAATATCTCTCCATACCGTTGGAGCATCATCTTCAACCTTCTGGCCAAGCATTTTTCACAGACTAAATTGTGCAGCAGGAAATAAGGATTTTCCCATTCTGTCTCTGCAGAATCAGGACATCAGCTTACCTGCATTTAAGTTCTGGTCCATCTTTGGACTGTATATAGTCTGTTGAGAGAGCAGGGGCATTTTTGCCCAATAGGAATTATCTCCTCATGGGAGATTTCTTTTTGAGGAATCATCTCCTGATGGGAGATTTCTTTTTGATGCTCATTGTCTTCTTCCAAGTCAAATGGGAGCTGTCAGGAGCTGACTGTCTTAAGTCAAACAGTTCTTATAATAATAAAAACATCTTTAAATGCCATTTTCTGTATGCCTCTGAGGGTTTTGAAGACATCTACTATTTTATTTATAAATCTATCTATCATCTATCTATCTTTGAACAAGCAAACTGTATATTTTTATCCATTTATTATCTGTTTAACCTATTAAGCCTATTTTGTGATAAATTAAGACTAGTATTTGATATGACCAGAAGCTCAACTGGCCAGTCAACTTGCATTATCCAGACTCCTAAATAGATTGCAATAGCAACCCATGAAAGGATCGGAAGTAATCCAGTACTTTTAAATGAGTTGTATAGGCACAATACCTTGTATAAGAGTTAAAATATACATATTATGTGTCAAAATATAAAATTCTATACTAATGAATCAAAATTAATCTTATTTTTGTATCACTATACAAAATTCTATACCAATGTATCAAAAGATAACCTTATTTACGAATAACAATAATTTTAAGTTTCAGAGCAGATTCAATAATCTATCCTTATATCTTATCATTTCTATATTATATACATATATTCCCCCTCTTTTTCTTTTCAAGTCTTTTCCCCCTATATAAGAGAGAAAGAAAGACAGAGAAAAGAAAAAGAAATAGAAAAGTCCTTGAATCTAATCTCCTATATCTTGCTTAACAAGACCATTTAACACTTTGCAACAATTACCCTTAAACAACATTTATCACACATTAAATGACTAAAGAATCATTTACCCCATTTTTTGGGAATGGGACGTCGCTCTCTTAAAACTTCTTCCTGCTGAATTGGGTCACAGAAAACCTGTTTCAAGACCCAAATACAATGACAAAAAATGGTTAAGCAAGTAAATTGTAGCATTTGTTGTCCAGTCTCTAGGTGCTCAGCAATTTGAATGTCCTGAGCAGTTTGTAGTCTGGACTTTGGGTAGGAAACTTCAGGGCTTTATTGCTGTTTGGTCTGGAACAGTCTTTTAGGCTGGGCCATCTCAGCAAGCTGTTTGAAATTCTTCTGGATGCAGATTTTTGAGGAAACAGCTATTGAGGCAGTCTATGAGGCTGGATCATCTGGGATACTTGTCTTGTGTTCTTTGGACTCTAGTCCGGTTCTGAAAATATATAATTCTCACAAGTAACATATAGTTCTGCAATTACCAAAATGCCTTGGATGTGCAGGATGCACAAATCAATTAAGGAATATTTTCTGTTCTTTGAACAGAAGTAAGTCTCCATTCATGCCATATAAAAATATGGCATGTAATAGTATTACACATATGCTATATATAATCTATTTTAAATTGAAAATACAGCATAAGACTGTATTGAGTTTAAGTATTCTCCTCTATAGTTGACATAAATTTATTAATTGATTAGAACAGGTTTATTTTGTGTTGTTCTGGT
Organism: Lophiomys imhausi; assembly: GCA_907164525.1. Classification (NCBI taxonomy): domain Eukaryota; kingdom Metazoa; phylum Chordata; class Mammalia; order Rodentia; family Muridae; genus Lophiomys; species Lophiomys imhausi. The sequence continues at coordinate 335,268 of CAJQZJ010000087.1, forward strand.
TTTTGTAGATTAGGTTGGCCTCAAACTCAAAAGGAACCAATCTGTCTCTGTCTTTGTGTCCCATGTTTTGGGAACAAAAGTATGCATTTATATATTTCTTCTCTTTCCTTTTCTCCTTTCTTTGGAGATTTAATTTCTATGTGGATATATCTATCCTTATTGAGACAGGGTTTCTCTTTGTAGCTTGGGCTGTCTTGATTTGCTCTGTAGAGCTCTATAGATTAGATTGGCCTTGAACACACAAGGAACCTGTTCTTTCCTTGTCTCCCAAGTTTTGAGATCAAGGTATGAATCTAAGTAATTGAATTACCCTTATTAAACAATAAGATTAATTAAACCATTTTGTATTAGTTTGAGTTCCAATTCTCCGATGGAAACCTCATTCTTAAGGAGATTGGTGTAAAAAAGCATGATATGCTATTTTTCTTAACTGCTGGCTATGGGAGGCATGCAGTTTGCAAGTTCTTCCCCAGCCTAACTCTGGGTCCTTACATTGGTTAACAGGATATATTTCTTTCTCTATCTCTTTCTTTTTTTCCCCAGAGACAGGATTTCTCTGTGTATCCTTGTCCTGGACTCACTTTGTACACCAGGCTAGCCTTGAACTCACAGAGATTAGCATGCTTCTGCCTCCAAAATTCTGGGATTAAAGGCGTGCACCACCACACCCAGAGATTAACATATCTCCTTCAGGGCAAAATGTCTCTTGAAACCAGTTCTCCAGTGGGAGCCCCACAACTAAGGAGACTGGATTGTGAGCCCTTTCTCTTCACAAAAATTTAAGATTATGTGCATTTATCCATTAGATCAGTAAGGACATTATTAAACTTAACATCAAGGAAAAAAAAAATGTGTCATTTTTGAATTCTAGACTATCTTTAGTAAGCAGTCTTGTTTTCTCAGCTGGTCTAGAATCCAGAGATCTGCCTGCTTCTTCCTCTAGTATGATGGGATTAAGGGATTAAGAGTGTTGCTAGTACCACCCTGCTCAAATATTTCACTTAAATCCCAGATTTTAGTAACTCTCTAACCTTTAGAGCAACTTTGAACTGTAGTGACAATTTGAAATCTGCACAAAATCTTCAAAAATCTGTTATGTTTTAGCAATGTCAAACCAGAAATATATCTTTTCTATCTCCCAATATAGGAAAATCAAAGACATCTAAACAAAATCAAGCAAAGAAACAACATTCCAAAAGCCTTGCCGTGTCTAACCATGCCAGTTCATGCTGCAATTAAAGTTTTGTTCATTATTCTTTGAGATCTGGTATGGGTGGACAAATACCAGAAACTCCTGACAGGCCCCTAGTACCCAGGGAGCTCTTAGCTCCAGCTGCCATCAATTTTGCCTTATTTATCAAGAAAGGACTCCCTCTTTCCTTCATTATCATTGTTGGCAATTTAGCATTCCATCTGTAAATTCTTTCCTTTAAGACTATCCTAGTCTGAACTTTCTGAAAAAAGATACACAGAACTACAATTGTCAGAGTAAAAATCATTTGCACGCTAAGAGGAACAAACTCAATTGGAATTGAAATGTAGTGAGGCATTATGAATTCCTCCATTTTAAATCTAGGTGATTAATTCCACTCTCAAATTCTGTTTAGAAGGCTGCCAGTTTTTTAGTATGTAAGCAGAGCTAAGCCTTAGTTCTCCACCTTTGCTGCAAGTCAACAGCTTTTGTTAAGTTAGCTGCACCTTTGGAATGCATTTGAGTTTGGGTCCCCACTCTTTGGCTAGGAAACCAGCTTTCACTGGGACCTTCTCATGCTGTAAGCATGGATTCTAATTGCCCTAGTTGGATGCCATATGTAAAAAATATATGGCTAATTAAAGTATTTAACCTGTATTTAGATTATTGTTAATTTGTTCGGCAGCCTTTAATTCTTATCCAGACATTATAAATGAGTACACACACACCATGGGTGGATTTTAACAAGCCTTGGCCTGAGTTGTGCAATCTTAGCCCATCTAAGCTAGCTCTTAATTCTATTACCAAAATATGACCCCATATATACATACGTCCCCTTGGACTGCCATTCTCCACGATATGCCGATGTCCCTGGCCATGTGGAATGAGGTTCCTTTTTCTAACCCATGGTGTGTGCCTCCTTCCTGCTGCTCATGGCTGGAATGTTTCAGCTGAAATCATTTTTTAAAAAAACATTCTTCATCAACTCACTTCCTTGAAACTTCTTATAAGTTTTACCACACTAGGATTTGTAATGCAAATCAGATGTTATATTAATTAGCTTTTCCTCCTTGTGAACAAAGTACTTTTCCAAAACATTCATTTTGTCTCATGGTTTCAGAAGTTTCATTTCATGGCCACTTGGTTCTTTGTTTTGGTCTATGGTGAGAAAGGATGTCATGGTGGCACATGTAGTAGAGAAGCTTCCTAGCATCACGGCAGCCCAGAACACACCAAAAAGAAACACCTGAGCTCAACTGGCTTTCTCCTTCTCCCTTTAGCCCATGATTTCTAGACATCAGTCCATAGGATGGTGCTGCCTACATGGAGAGTAGATCCCTTTTTTGGTGAATCCTTTCTGGAAACACCCTCATCTGCATGGATAGAAGTGTCCCTCAGTGATCTCCCAAGTGATTCTGGACTCAGTTATAGTGATAATAAAGATTAATATCTGTGAATCATTGGCCTGGCCTGTTTTGCCTGTTGGTTTCTTTTACACTGTTTGCTTCATCTTTAAGTCACATTTTGTGACATTTCTTCTGTTATTAGTCTCATGACTGATATTTAAGCTATAAAACAACTGATAATCACCCAAACACTAAGTATACAAATGATCACAGATACATAGACAGGCATGCATCTCATAAATACATTATTTTGAAATTCTTATCATAGTGGAACATGCCTTATGTCAAGTTAACATTACCTACATGGAACACAATATAGTGGTGAACTTCCAGGAAAAGACAGGGCACATAAAACACACCAGACACTGGTGTCTAAGACAAAACTTTAACTAAGAAACCTCTGATGTGGCACTGTGTCTAGGAAAGGACTACTTTGGTGGTGTCTGGCTCTGGCCTGACCTCTCTGTATGTTGAACTCAGGGGAAGTTCAGTAGGCATCAGAGGCTGTAAAGTTCAACATCCTAATCTTATATTCTTCTACAATGGGTGCCCTTCCCTGAGCCTTGGATACAAGCTGTGCTTTAGGGAATGTTATGAAATGATAAGAAAAAATATGTAAAGAATCAAACCAGGCCTGTGAGAACCTACAGGAGGCATGAACTGAAAATAGAGATTTATCATCCCTATAAAAATATCATAGTGGCTGTTGGGATGCAAGTTCAAGGAATTTAATTATGTCTCACTAAAGAACTTACACTCCAGAATTAATTAGCAGTGGGGTTTGGTTTCAATGAGTCACGGCAGTATCTTAATGTTTAAGAGCACTATACTTACATTCAAACACATTTGAATGTATTAGGTATGTGGAAATGCATAAGAGTTACTAAAAAAATTTAAAAGATCAACAAATCCAGTTCAAAACTAAATGTTTCCTGTACATAGATCTGGATAAGTAGTCTGAGGTGACATCTTGGCCTATTTTCTCAATAGTCAGGGGATGCATAAATGGAGTCTTCTTCCTGCTTCCTCCCTAATGTTACAGAGTTCTCTCTAAGAGTGTTCAAGGGAAGAATAATTTTTGATGAATGTTTTGAATTTCTTATTTTTGGGGGTATGAATGAGGGGGCTGAGAGATGGGGTCATAGTAATATACAAAATGGTTATGGTAATCAGGCATGGTCTCACACACCTTTAATCCCAGCACTCAGGAGGCAGAGGCAGACAAATCTCTGTGAGTTCAAGGTCAGCCCGGTCTACAGCATGAGTTCCAGGCTAGCCAGGGCCACACAAAGAAACCATGTCTCAAAAACAGAACAAAAAACTGTATGGCTTTGTCCAGGAGCCCAGCAGATCCCACAGTGGGCTGGATATAGGTATAAATCACTGTGGAGTAATACAGGATGACCCACCAGGTGAGAACAGGTGGAGAAGGCACATTTCTTGCCCTCAACAGAGTAGACAAGCAGATGCTGGCAATAATGAAGCCAGAAGAAAGCAACGTCAATAAGAAGTTTAGAACACTGAGGAACATGTCTGCAATGACTCTTATGAGGCTGTTGATGAAGATGGGACCATAGTATAACAGCAATATTGATGTAATCTTGCAGAAGAAATGTGAAATCAGTTTGAAGTCATAGAAGGACAGCAGTAACATGAGGCAGGTGAGCACTAAGTTGTTAAGAGTGCCTATGAATTACACGAAAAGTTTCTTGAGCCACACAGATCTTGCCATTCATGAGGGTGCCATACTCCAATGGTTGGCAGATGAGATGGCCTGGTTGTAGGCCATGCAAAGAAGAGGAATAGCCCAGTATTCAGGACACAGGTAAAGACAATCATTTGAGTGAGGCATCCCCTGGCTACCAGGCTCTTCAAGACTATGGGTAGGATAGCTGTCATGAAGATCACACCTAGAAGAAATATGCTGGCCAGGAAAAAATGCATGAGAGTGTGGAGGTTGGATCTGAACCTCCCCTTTAGTTTCTAATCTCTTGTCTTTGTTAGTCTGGTTAGTCTAGGAAAGGACTACTTTGGATGAAAGAGAAGGTTAGGGATATACTCCATGAAAATAGTTTATAAAAATAGTTTATAAAAATGGTTTGACATTGTGTGTCAAGTCTATGAGCAAATTGTTATATTCATCATGGACTTCACCTCACCTGGAAAAATAGATGGCCATACTCCAGTAAGCCAACCATGTGGAGATGTTAACAATAGAAATAAAATCAGCACCTCCACCTAGGAACCTTTTGCAGGAACCTGTCTACCATCTCTGCCTCTATTTCCTGGAGAATCTTAAGATTCTTGAGGGAGACCTAGCTTTTGTTTCTTACATCATCCCTTCCTGTCAGCCTCCACTATCTGGAAGCACTCTATCTGCACACCCACTGGCCACACTGGCCTGGGAATCAGGTAAACAATCTTAATCTTCCTTCCTGTACTCAATTGCCAATTCCTCAGTCTTATTCCCAGCCCTGTAGCAGACCACTTGCAGAGTTCTGTCTTCCCTCTCAGGTTCAACTCCCTAGGGACTGCACCAAACCTCACAGTAGATCAAGCTTTATGCCTACCTTTGGACCTTTTCAGTCCTCTCTCTTAGCCCATCCCTATTCCTTCCTCTTAGTCCCTAATACCTATAAACATGCTCCACTCATAACCCCCAGTGGCCACACCCAGCCACACCCACTCAGACGTAGGCAATCTACAGCCACAATACATTCCTAAGACCCAGAAAGGCATCAGAAACAAGGAACAGAACACCAGACTAACAAAGACAAGACAAGATATAAACAACTAGAATCACAATCATCTCAAACACAGATGCCTAGACACCAGCCTAATAACACAATCATTAATACAAAAGATAGTATGTTACCACCAGGACCAAGAAACCCTTCTATGAGGCCCTGGGAAATGCAATATAGATGGGGCAGAAGATGGAGACATCAAAAAAGCTACTATAAATATGTTCAATGGCCTTAAAGAAGGTATGAGTAAATCCTTTAATGAAATGAGTGAAAACACAAACAAGCAGTGGAATGAAATAATGAAGACAGTTCAGGACATATAAATAGAACCACTAAAGAAAACCCAAACTGATGAAAAACTGGAAATGAAAAATGTTGGAAATCAACAAAACAAAACAAAAAACCCTCAAAGGTAAGACTCACCAACAGAGACGGAAGAGAGACTCCAAGGCATTGAAGACAAGATAGAAGACATGGATACCTCAGTCAAAGAAAATATTGAGCATAAAAAAAATCTAAGCAGGGGATCCAAGATGGCGGTGGCCTGCGCGGACGTATTTTGATTTCGGGGTTAACAGGGTGGTGTTGCAGGACGCTGTACAAACGGATCGACCCCTCTAGATCTCACCTAACTAACCAGGGACCACTGAGGGTCCCTGGGCAGGATGCTCCCTCCCACTCTCGGACACGCAAGGAAGCCGCTGGACCCGGGAATTGGGATCTCCCCATCCCCCACCAGGAGAGAGACGCTGGGTAAGTTCCAATCTAATACCCAGTGGGCAGATTCAATCCCACACAGAGATAATCCCCACCCTGCTGGGCACCCCCAGGTCTCCCACAGACGATCCAGCTATCTGGCAAAAGGTTGTGACCCATGGAAGTGAGCGCAGCTCAGCTGCAAAGTGCCTTCAGACTGCAGATTGCAACCCACTGCTGTGATGTCACTGGCCAGTTTCCAGGCAATGAGAGCGGCAAGGCTATTGGGGGTGAAGGCAGATTTACTCACCACAGGAACCAACCCCGGGCAAACTGCGAGGTATTTGAAACTGTTGTATATCAGACTTTTTTACTAGGACTGGCCCTTCCGGTGGGGAACCAGAGCTTACTTGTACACAGCTCCACCCCCTGGATTAGTTAGGTCTCCACCTAGGAGGCAGGGCTGAATGACCCACCTTATAGGGGTGGACTAAGGCAACTCGACTCCTACACCAAAGCGCCGCCTTTGGACCCAAGTCCAGAAGACAGCTAAAAAATTCCACATGGCCAGAGGCCCCAGACCAAAAAAAAAAAAAAGAGAGAGCGAAATGACTACAACAAAAGAAAGCAACGCTATTCCATCCAGCCCGAACCACCTCAAAACAGCTGAAACACATGAAAGCAATGACAATTATACATTATGGAAAGTGATACAGTCCCTTCAAGAAGAACTTAAATCTATGAAGGAATTCAAAGAAGCCACAATTGCACATACGAAAACGATGCAAAACACCATTAGAGAACTTCAGAACAAGTGAGTCAACTTGAACAAGAAAAAGACAGGGCAATGGAAGACTTCCAGGCAAAGACAGCAAACTGGAGCAGGAGATGTACAAAACAAATAACATCACTCAAGAAATGAAAATGGAAATGGAAACAATAAAGAAAACACAGCAGAGTTAAAAATGGAAATGGAAAATCAAGGGAAGAGAACAGGAACTATGGATTTGAGTACCAAAAATAAGATTCAAGAGATGGAAGACAGGATCTCAGCAATGGAAGATTCAATGGAAGAAATCAGTACAATATCCAAAGAAAATGAGAAGGCTAAAAAAATCTCTCACCCACAATATCCAAGAAATCAAGGACTCAATGAAAAGACAGAACCTAAGAACTATAGGCATAGAGGAAACAGAAGACTCCTGACTCCGTGGTCCAGGAAATATCTTCAACAAAATCATAGAAGAAAACTTCCCAAACCTAAAGAAAGAGATGCCAGTAAAAATCCAAGAGGCTTACAGAACACCAAACAGATTAGATCAGAAAAGAAGCTCCTCTCACCACATAATAATAGAAACTCCAAATGTAGAGAACAAAGAAAGGATATTAAAAACTGTAAGAGAAAAAGGCCAAGTCACATAAAATGGCAGACCCATCAGAATCACACCTGACTTCTCCTCAGAAACTTTAAAAGCTAGAGGGGCCTGGACAGATGTCCCACAAGCCCTGAGAGAACATAGGTGCCCAGCCAGACTACTATACCCAGCAAAACTCTCTGTCAACATAGATGGAGAAAACAAGATATTCCATGACAAAATCAAATTTAAACAATATCTCCCTATAAACCCAGCCCTACAGAAGATCCTAGAAGGAAAATTCCAACACAGAGAAGATAATTACACCCAAGAAAACAGAGGAAACAGAAACCTCCACAGAAACTAAACAAAAAGAAACACAAGATGACCAGCTATACCAAAATAATGGGAAATAACAACCCCTGGTCACTAATATCCATCAACATCAATGGACTCAACTCGCCAACAAAAAGACACAGACCTACAGACTGGATCCGTAAATAAGACCCATCTTTTTGCTGTATACAAGAAACACATCTCACTATTGAAGATAAACACTATTTCAGAGTAAAGGGCTGGGAAAATGTTTTACAAGCAAATGGACCCAGGAAACAAGCTAGAGTAGCCACCCTAATATCAAACAAAATAGACTTCCAATTGAAGTTAATAAAAAAAGACAGAGAAGGTCATTACATACTCGTTAAAGGAAATTTCACCAAGAGGACATCTCAATATTGAACATCTATGCCCCAAGTACAAAGGCACCTATATATATAACAGAAACGTTTCTAAAACTTAAATCACACATCGATCCAAACACTTTAATAGTGGGAGACTTTAACACCCCACTCACAGCTATGGACAGATCATCAAGACAGAAGCCAAACAGAGAAATAATGAGTCTAACAGAGATCATGAACCAAATGGACCTAACAGATATCTACAGAACTTTTCACCCAAACACAAAATAATACACCTTCTTCTCAGCACCTCATGGAACCTTCTCCAAAAGCGACCATATAGTTAGATACAAAGATAGCCTCAACAGATACAAGAAAATTGAAATAACCCCTTGTATCTTATCAGACCACCATGGAATAAAGCTGGACTTCATTAGCAAAAGAATCAACAGAAAGTCTACACTCACATGGAAATTGAACAACTCTTTACTAGAGAACCACTGGGTCAGGGAAGAAATAAAGAAGGAAATCAAAGACTTCTTAAAATCCAACGAAAATGAAGACACAACATACCCAAACCTATGGGACACAATGAAAGCTGTGCTACGAGGAAAGTTCATAGCACTAAGTGCCTTCAAAAAGAAAATTGTGACAGCTCATATTAGCGAATTAACAGCTAAACTGGGTGAATTGGGAAAAAAAAGAAGCAAACACTCCCAAGAGGAGCAGAAGGCAGGAGATCATCAAACTTAGGACTGAAATCAACAACTTAGAAACAAAAAGAACTATACAAAGAATCAATGAAACCAAGAGTTGGTTCTTCGAGAAAATCAACAAAATAGACAGACCCTTAGCCAAATTAACTAAAACACAGAGGGAGAAAACACAAATCAACAAAATCAGAAATGAAAAGGGAGAGATAGCAACAGACATTCAGGAAATCCAGAGAATATTTGGATCCTACTTTAAAAATCTATACTCCACCAAATTTGAAAACTTAAGTGAAATGGACAATTTTCTTGATAGATTCAACCTACCAAAGCCAAATCAAAATCAGATAAACAGATTAAACAGCCCTATAACCCCTAAGGGAATAGAAACAGTCATTAAAAATCTCCCAACCAAAGAAAGCCCAGGGCCAGATGGCTTTAGCACAGAATTCTACCAGCCCTTCAAAGAGGAGCTAACACCAATACTTTTTAAACTCTTTCACAAAATAGAATCTGAAAGAACATTGCCAAACTCATTCTATGAGGCCACAGTCACCCTGATTCCTAAACCACAGAAAGACCCAACAAAGAAAGAGAACTTCAGACCAATCTCCCTCATGAATATAGATGCAAAAATACTTAATAAAATATTAGCAAACCGAATTCAAGAACACATCAAAAGTATCATACACCATGATCAAGTACGCTTCATCCCAGGAATGCAGGAGTGGTTCAACATACCGAAGTCTATCAACGTCATTCACCATATAAACAAGATGAAAGAAACAACCCACATGATAATCTCGCTAGATGCAGAAAAAGCATTTGACAAAATCCAACACCCCTTCATGCTAAAAGTTCTGGAGAGAACGGGCATACAAGGGCCGCACCTAGAAATAATAAAGGCAATATACAGCAGGCCAGTGGCCAACATCAAAATAAATGGAGGGAAACTTGAAGCATTTCCTCTAAACTCAGGGACAAGACAAGGATGTCCACTTTCACCATATCTCTTCAATATAGTACTTGAAGTTCTTGCTAGAGCAATAAGACAACTAAAGGAGATCAAGGGGATAAATATCGGAAACGAAGAAGTCAAATTATCCCTATTTGCAGACGAGATGATAGTATACATAAGCGACCCCAAAAATTCCACCAAAGAACTCTTACAGCTGATAAACACCTTCAGCAAGGTGGCTGGATACAAAATTAATTCCAAAAAATCAGAAGCTCTTCTTTATACAATAAGCAAATGTACTGAGAAAGAAATAAGGGGAACAACCCCCTTCACAATAGCCACAAGCAATATAAAATACCTGGGGGTAACTCTAACGAAGCAAGTAAAGGACCTGTACAAGAAGAACTTCAAGCCCTTGAAGAAAGAAATGGAAGAGGCCTTTAGAAGACAGAAAGATCTCCCATGCTCATGGATAGGTAGGATCAACATAATAAAAATAGCCATCCTACCAAAAGCAATATATAGATTCAATGCAATTCCTATCAAAACACCAACACAATTTTTTATAGACTTGGAAAGAGCTATTCTCGATTTCATATGGAACAACAAAAACCCCAGAATAGCTAAATCAATCCTGTACAATAAAAAAAACATCTGGAGGTATTACCATCCCAGATTTCAAGCTGTACTACAGAGCAATAATATTAAAAACAGCATGGTATTGGTATAGAAACAGACCAGTAGATCAATGGAATCGAATTGAAGACCCAAAAATGGACCCACACACCTATGGCCAACTAATCTTTGACAAAGAAGCCAAAACGGCACAATGGAAGAAGGACAGCATCTTCAGCAAATGGTGCTGGTCCAACTGGATGTCCATTTGTAAAAGAATGAAGTTAGACCCATACTTATCACCTTGTACAAAACTTAAGTCCAAGTGGATCAAAGACCTTAACATAAGGCCGGTCACACTAAATCTACTAGAAGAAAAAGTAGGAGAACCCTCGAACTCATTGGCATAGGTGACAACTTCCTGAACAGAACACCAACAGCTCAGGACCTGAGATCAACAATCAATAAATGGGACCTCATGAAACTGAAAAGCTTCTGTAAGGCAAAAGACACTGTCATTCAAACAAAACGACAACCAACAGACTGGGAGAAAATCTTCACCAACCCCACATCTGACAGAGGGCTAATATCCAAAATCTACAAAGAACTCAAGAAATTAAATGCCAAGAAACCAAATAATCCAATCAAAAAATGGGGGACAGAGCTAAATAGAGAATTCACAAAGGAGGGCTGACAGAGGGCTAATATCCAAAATCTACAAAGAACTCAAGAAATTAAATGCCAAGAAACCAAATAATCCAATCAAAAAATGGGGGACAGAGCTAAATAGAGAATTCACAAAGGAGGAGTCCCTAATGGCTGAGAGACACTTGAAGAAATGCTCAACATCCTTAATCATCAGAGAAATGCAACTCAAGATGACTCTGAGATTCCATCTCACACCTGTCAGAATGGCTAAGATCAAAAACTCAAATGACAGCACGTGCTGGCGAGGGTGTGGAGAAAGGGGTACCCTACTCCATTGCTGGTGGGAATGCAGGCTTATGCAACCACTATGGAGGTCAGTCTGGCGATATCTTAGAAAACTTGGAATAGCTCTGCCTCAGGACCCAGCCATACCACTTCTGGGTATACATCCAAATGCCCCTTCACGGAATCATAAGGAAGTTTCCTCATTTATGTTTATAGCAACCTTATTTGTAATAGCTAGAAACTGGAAACAACCCAGATGTCCCTCAACCAAAGAATGGGTTAAAAAAACTGTGCTACATCTACACAATGGAATACTATTCAGCTATCAGGAACAATGAAATTATGCAATTTGCAGCCAAATGGATGGAACTAGAAAAGCTCATCCTGAGTGAGCTAACCCAGACTCAGAAGGATGCATATGGCATCTATTCACTTATAGTAGGATTTTAGATATAGTAGAAGGTATGGATTCTACAACTAACACACCAAAGGGAACTTGGACATAGACTTTTTATTTTTATTTTTTATTTTTTATTTATTTTTTATATTTGTTTATATTTTTTAGTCTTTTTTATCTGTTTGTCTTTTTATTTGTTTGTTTGTTTTTTAGTTCTCTCTACTGGGCAATGAGACACTTTTCACTGTTGGTACTACCTCGTAGAACCCCAATGAATGAGGAGGCTCTTGGCCCTCATATGACCTCTCAACTGAGATGAGGGACTGTTATATAAGGACACCCCACCCCAGAGAAATGGGAAGGAAGGGTTAGGAGGTAAAGGGGAAAAATGAAATGTGATGTTTCGGCTTTTTACTACTAATTGTCATAAACGGTTTAGGAAAATTAAGAAAGACAAACTAATCTTTATGCAATCCTGTCATTTTGTCAGGTACTATGACAGCTTATTATAGTTATTTTCTAAGCTAATCAGAAATAAAGCTGCTAAGAGACAAGCAACATCTGCTTACCCTAATATAAGAGATAGATAGGGCCTCTTCAAAAACCTCAAGAGATCTGCAGAATATGGCATTCAAAGATGTTCTCATAACTTTTTTTATATTGAGACATATCAACTCCTGACAGCACCCCCTATTCTACCCCAAGTAGAAGATGAGCATTGAAGAATCTCTACTGGTAGATGATTGAATTAGTCGCAAACCTATCTCTTGGTAGGAAAAGCCCCTTGCTCCAACTGTAGACAGAATGCTGTCCAAAAAGGACAAAACCTGGAAGCAGGTAAGTCAACAGCCTAGCTCTGCCAAGACAGGGTAGGCAAGTCCTTCATAACCCCTGCTCTACAATCAATGTCTGTCAGAGAAATGGGGCCAAACGACTGAAGATCAATGCTGTAATGTATGGAGAGAAAATGGGAACTGTCCAGGAAGTCACTGGTAAGTCATTTCTTAGTTTTGGAAGCTTCAGGCCCTGCACTTCCTATAAAATCAGATATATTTATCCCTCTCAGGTCTCTGAGGTGGTTGAAGAACAGATAGGTATAGTCTCATAATTAAATTTTCAGTTGTTTAGGAGTCAAGAGAGTGTTATAGATGTAAGAAGATGCTTTTAAAATTGTGTTGCAAGTTAGTATGAATGTTGAGTTAGATATAGAACTTTAAACTCATGGAGATGGTTAGATAGTAGAATGTTAAAGTCAGGTGCCAAATACATATGGACTGGACATTGGGAATATACGCTAAGCCATATGACCCTCATAACTGTGGCCTAATTTCCTCTGCTGTTTTGTATTGTATTTATTATTATAAGAGAAAGAGCCATTTGTTGGACTGAAAGGAGAAACTGTAGGGGGAAATAAGATATACCTTAAACTTAAAAGAAAAAAAAAGGGAAGAGGATGGGGTGTTGAGGGTGGGAGGGTGGGACTGGAGGGAGGAATAGGGAAGGGACTGCGATTGAGATGCAACTTGAAGAAATAAAAAATAAAGGAAAAAATCTAAGCATAATATATCCAGGTAATTTGGGACACTGTGAAAAGACCAATTCTATGAATAATAAGAATAGATGAAAAAGAAGAAATCCAGGTCAAAAGCACAGAAAATATTTTCAACAAAATCATACACAAAAATTTCCCTAACTTAAAGAAGGTACTTATCAAGGTACATGAAACATACAGAACACCAAATAGACTGGACCAGAAAAGACACATGATAATCAAAACACTAAAGATACAAAACAAAGAAAGAATAATAAAAGCTGTGAAGGAAAAAGATCAAGTGACATACAAAGGTAGACTCATCAAAATAACACCTGATTTCTCAATGAACTCTCTGGTAGTCAAAGGGGACTAGACAGATGTTCTACAAACCCTGAGAGACACAGATACCATCCCAGAGTATGATACCCAGCAAAACTCTCAATCACAGTAGATGGAGAATGAAAGGCATTCCATGATAAAAACCAAATTAAGAAGTATCTATGAAGCCGGGCGGTGGTGGCGCACGCCTTTAATCCCAGCACTTGGGAGGCAGAGGCAGGCAGATCTTTGTGAGTTCGAGGCCAGCCTGGTCTACAAAGCGAGTCCAGGACAGCCAGAGATATTCAGAGAAACCCTGTCTCGAAAAACCAAAAAAAAAGATTAAAAAAAAAAAAGAAGTATCTATGTACCAATCCAGCTCTACAGAATATATTAGTAGGAAAATTTCAGTCTGAAGAGGTTAACCACACTCTCTCTCTCTGTCTCTGTGTGTGTGTGTGTGTGTGTGTGTGTGTGTG
>CAJQZJ010000089.1:0-12361 GCA_907164525.1 Lophiomys imhausi
AAGCTGTAGAATGGAGGTTTCAAACTGGGCTCTAAGGAAGGTGTTTCCACATGCCCAGGCTCTTTCTCTCTTTCCCTTCCCCTCCTGTCTCCTCCCCACGGCAATTTCCCTGTCCTCTTTCTTTGGGACCAGTGAACCAGAGTAAGAGCTGCTTTATAAACCAATAAACCTGCCTTTATATACTGTAACCTGCTTACATCGACTCATTTTGCTGGCAGAGAACGCGCCAAGAATGCCTATCAAATTCCAAGGGTTCTGATGCCCTCGTCCAGTTCTGAGGGCTCCAGGCATGCACAGAGTGCACAGACAGGAACACATAAAGATGTTTTTATCTTTATGTGTTCCCAGTTTTGTGTATGTGTATCTTTGTTTGAGTGTATGTAGGTGCATCACATATGTGTAGGTGCCGATGGAAGTCAGAGTCAAATCCCAGGGTCCTGGATTTACAGGTGGTTGTGAGCTGCTGTGTGAGTGCTGGGAATTGAATCCCAGTCCTCTACAAGAGCAACAAGTGCTCTTAACCACTGAGCCATCTCCCCAACTCCCCAGGGTCCTTTTAATTTTTACTTTTGCCTGTGGTGTGTATACATTTTCTCATGTACGTGGGAGTGTGTGCGTAGATACGGTGGCCTGAGGTTGACGCCCTTCTGCTTCAGCCACCTGAGTGTTGGGGCTACAGGTCTGAGCCACCAAGCCCAGCTCACTGAAGTGTTTTCTTAGCCCCCTCCAATCTGGCGCGGGTCATGCTGGGTCATGACGTGTCAGTGTGTTTGGAAGCTGCTGATCCAATATGGGCTCTACTGATTTTTTTTTCTCTGACCCCAGGACCAGCACAGTCTGGGTCCTGGGACCCTTACTAGGGGTTTTGAGGTGACTAGGGCAGCTGCAAAGCAAACACTTCCCCCTTTGTTTAAAGGACAGATGCACAGACAGTAAAGCTGGGGTCAGGTCAGGTTCCTCTAACACTACAGATGGGACCTAGAACCTCAGGGAGGGGTTCATTAGGTCCGGCTCAAGAGGAGGGGTTAGCTAGTCTCAGTCGGAGGTCTCTGTAGATGAGCAATCTCAGGCTGTAAACATCAGGGAGGAAGAAGTTGCTAGTCTTTTCCTACATTGGTCAGTCGCTCTTAAACATTCATACTCTGGGGCCGGGCCTAGTGTAGCACGCCCTTAATCCCAGTACTCGGGAGGGAGAGGCAGGTGGGTCTCTGAGTTCTAGGCCAGCCTGGTCTACAGAGTAAGTCCAGGACAGCCAGGGCTAGACAAAACAAAACAACAAAACAAAACAAAACATACTCTGACTCCCAAAGAATGGGTTGCCATTCCTCTTGGGCCTGGCCCCAAATGGGTAATGGCTTTGTCATTAGGACCCATAGGTCCAAGCTTGGGAACCTTGATATGGCAGTGCCCATGTCAGCAATACACATTCGCTCAGAACTTCGCTCACTCAGTGATTCTTCTCCTACACCTTGATTAGAGTCTCCCTTCAGGGGAGAGAGCAGGTATATGTGGGGACTTGGGGACGGCACAGATGGGAGAAGTGCAGTTCGCTTGATTCCTAAGTAACTGCTGTTTCTCAGCTGTAAAGCAACCGCTTCCCCCTTTCTAACGATGAAGTACCCCACCATGCGATCCTCCGAGGCTATGCAAATGCCATGGCTCATTATATTTTTGCACTAACTTCATAGTGCCTTGATGCTGCCCACAACGGCACTTCCCATCCTGTTCCCACTTAATGACATTTATGTCCTCTGTACTCAGTAATCAGATCTCTGCTACATGGCTTTTAATCTAACACTGTTATTTATTTCGTTGCTTAAACTGCTCTAGGTCTGACTATTGGGAGCTCACTGCAGCTGGCTTCTGTGTCCTTGCCATACGCTACCAACGTGTCTGGAGTATTCCCTTACCTCCACAGAATGCATTGGATCACCTCATGTTTTTCTTGCCTCCACCCTGGAATTACCCAGTTCTTTTAAAAAGCCCTGTTTCCTTTGATTGGCGCATAATGTTATTTTTATTTTATTTTATGGATAAGAGCATTTTGCTTGCGTATATGTACATGTGCTGTGTGTGCGGCTGACGCCCACAGAGATCAGAAGAGGGCACCAGATCTCCTGGAACTGGAGAGCTATGGATGGTTGTGAGCCACCCTAGGGGCGCTGGGGACCGAACCAGAGTCCTTTGCAAGAGCTACGAGTGGTCTTAGGTGCTAAGTCCTCCACTATTTATAAACAAAGGTCTGACTTCCAGGTGCGCTTATTGATGTTGGAGTGTCGTAACTCTAGACTCTGAAGGGACAGAGCTGGGAAGTGTGTGTACGTATATGGCCACAGACTGCTTTGGCACATGTCTTTTTTTGGGAGACTGGGTCTCTATGTGGTACAAGTCAGGCCTATTTAGTGAATTGGCAGGCAGTTCAGATTAGCATCTGGCAACACCTGGAACCCACTATGTAGCCCAGGGTGGCCTGGAACTCACGGAGATCCACCTGCCTCTGTTTCCCAAGTGCTGAGATTAAAGGCGTGCGCCAGCACACCCAGCTACATCTTTACTGCTGTGTGTAACTATCTGGTTGTACTTCAGAAACTATGGTCCATACTGATACTTCAGATTCCAATCAACATCAGAAATTTTATTTTAACTTACCTCCTTCCTCATCCGTAACTTTGTTTTCGGTGGGAAAAAAAAAAATCTTGCCGGGCGTGGTGGCGTACTCCTTTAATCCCAGCACTCAGGAGGCCGAGGCAGGTAGATCTCTGTGAGTTCGAGGCCAGCCTGGTCTACAGAGTGAGTCCAGGACATCCAGGGCTGTTACACAGAGAAACCCTGCCTCAGAAAACCTAAAAACAAAAACAAAAGTCTTTGCTTATCCATAGAGTGTCGAGTTATTTGTTTGGTCCCGATCAGTACACGTGTATATGTGACAGCTGTGGCTATGTGATAATACTGATAGGATAATGATGGGGTACTGTGATGAAGGACTGGCCTTTCTCATGGACTGGACAATAGGATCCAGAAACCAGGCAGGGCCAGATGGACCCAAAGGTCATAGAGACAATCATTTGTCAGCTAAAGGCTATCTTCCTAGAAGCAGTGTCCACATTGGTGGGATGGTTGTCCTCAGGGTCCCGGTTACAGAGACCTAGGGACACCTCAAAGCACAGGGAGAAGTGAGCCACGTTTCAGGGGGACCATCGGCTCACATGGCTGGCGCTCTGCGTTTTATTGGGTAGGCGGCTTTCACCCTGTGGGGACCTCTGTCGTTACAGGTTGGCCTTTTGACAAAGCCACATGCAAGATGAGTGGCTTGGTGCAGGGCATGTCGGTGTCTGCATCGGTTTTCACGCTGGTGGCCATCGCTGTGGAGAGGTGAGAAACTTCCCTGGGTAAACTGGGGCTGGCACTGAGAGAGCTGACGTAGCCTCTGGCATTGGGCTAGCTGGAAAGCCGTGAGGCTTGAATAGACCGTGGGAAAGATGGAGTAGGCAGGAGGGCAGGACACAGGTGAGTGAAGAAGAAAGGGCCTGTGGCCAGCAGTCAATGCCATACCTGCATTTGAAGCAGGTTCTGCCCTAAAGAGCCATGTGGGCTGGCAGGAGAGGCCATCTCTTTGCTCCAATTCAAATTACTGAGCCTGAACCCACAGTCTTCAGGAGGGGTGTCTCTATTTCTGGCCCAGGTGGATGAGGGGAGGCTGACATTTTAGGAAGTGGACAATCCTTTTTTTTTTTTAATTCTTACTATGTTTTGTTTGAGACAGAGTGTCAGTCAAATAGCCCAGGCTGACTTTGAACTCTCTAGTCAAGAGTGACTTTGAACTCCTGATCCTCCTCCTGCTGCTGCCCAAGTAGTAGTTTTTGAGGGGTTTTGTTTGTTTTTCTTCAGTCTTCAGCATTCATGATGCCTCCAGTGTCGGGAGGCCTCAGTTCATCCTGAGCACCCCATTGAGGAGTGTTATTATGGGCCCCATTTTGAAGATAAGGAAATCAAGGTCCAGAAAGGCCTTTGAGCAGCTGACTCTTGTAGTCATCTATACTCCTATATCGATCTAAATCCAATCTAGACCACTGTCTGACACCCATGTTTGAGAGCATACAGTCGAACAATGGCCTTTGAACCACTACAGGGGACAGTCCCCACCTCCTGCTCCTTCACCAGAGCTCCCAACCATGGCTGGTTAGAAAAGAAGGTGCTAAAATCCTTCACTCCTTCCCAGAATAATTCCAGTGGAAAGGGTTTTCATTTTCATGCTTCGGGAGAGCCTGTGCAAAGTGAGGTTTTTACAGCTACTCGTCTAAGTGGCCCAGGGGAATGAACAAACTGGATTTCCAAGGTAGTCCTTTCTACTTGATGGCTGTGTGATCTTGTACCAGTTGCTTCAAACTTGAAGAACCCCTCCTCCTCCTCCTCCTCCTCGTGTAAATTAAGGGTGTAAGGTGAACGCAAGCCAAGGGTTAGCAGTTCCAGGTCATCGTTTGGAACATAGGAAATGTGAGGCCAGTCTAGGCCAGAGACCCTACTTCCAAACTGAAAAATAAATAAGCAAGAGTTACTGCTGAGAGAATCTAGCAAGGAAAGTCGCGGTTGCTTTTCCTACAGTGGAGGAATGTCCTGTTGTACCTGGGCTGTTTTCACCCAAGAGGAGGAGACCCGGATGAGTGATTTATGGATCTGAAGTTTTTGCTGAGCCATATAAAGCTCAAACTCTTATGACTACAAAGTCTAAAAAGGCAGCCCTGAGCTGAGTGAGCCGGGGGTTTACAAAGGTGAAAAAGCACAAGTTTGGTACCTCCCATTAACTGATTGATGGTGGATTCCGTTAATTAGCTGTGATGGCTGTTAGCAAGCATGACAGGATATAAACTTTTTTTTTTTTTTTTTTTTTTGGTTTTTCGAGACAGGGTTTCTCTGAATATCTCTGGCTGTCCTGGACTCGCTTTGTAGACCAGGCTGGCCTCGAACTCACAAAGATCCGCCTGCCTCTGCCTCCCAAGTGCTGGGATTAAAGGCGTGCGCCACCACCGCCCGGCTAGGATATAAACTTTTAATAAGAACAGGGCACAGTTGTGTGACCATGGTATCTCTGATCAGAGAGCAGAAAACCTTGTGGTTACAGAAGCAGAATGAAAAAATACCAGTTAGCAAAATTTCCTGTGTATTCTGTACTGCCTGCCGTTCAGGCTGACCTCAGTTTTAGCCCAAGGCCCAGTCAGGGTTTAGCGAATATGTTCTTCTCACTTTAGTATAATGGTTAAGATGACCTAGGGATGGCCTGTCACATAAGCTCCACCACTGATCCCCGTAGCTCCTGAGGTTTTCAGGGGAATCCACAAACAGCTAGAAATTACGTCTGCTACATTTGTATTGCGCTGGTAAAGCAGTTCAGTGGTTACAGATGCTGCCACCAAGCCCGTTGACCTGAGTTCAGTCCCTAGTGCCACATGGTAGAAGGACAGAACTGACTGCTGCAAGTTGTCTTTTGTGTGAAGAGTGAAAGGGAGAGGAAAGGGGGGGGAGAACTGAGCACTAAATAAATGTCTTTAAAAAGCATTTGTGGGGGCTGGAGAGTTGGCTCAGAGATTAAGAGCACTGTCCGCTCTTCCAGAGGTCTTCTGGCGTGCCGGGGTACATGCAGATAGAGCTCTCATATGTGTAAAATAAATAAATCTTTTTTTTTTAAAGCATTTGTGTACTCACCTGGTCAGGGTTCCCAAGAACAGAATGTTCACCACAGGCTGGCTGCAATGGCTGCTACTGAATGAAAAAAAGAAATAAAAAGGAAAGGGCATGACTGCTCCTAGGTATGGGGGAGGAGAAAGTTTATTATAGATATGTGGGAGAGCATAGCCAGAGGCAAGGACATCCGGGAGAGTCCAGAGTGGTTATGACGCTGAGCCGTGTGGGGACAAGGGGAAGGGAAGGGAGAGAGAACCAACAACAGCATCCAAGAGGCCAAAGGTACTTTTTGTAGGGGGTAGGTAACCAAAATGACTGGATTATATAAGGAAGAGCCTCTGGGGGAAGGGCAGCCCAGCCCCGGGTTCTGGAGAGTTTAGCGTAGAGGGTAAGCCAGCCATACCCTGTAACAGGTAGAGACTGAGGGATGCTGGGAGAACCTAGAGGCCAGGTCCGCTTCGCTATGTTAAATGGGCACTTCAGCTACGTGTCCTGGGTTTGAAACTTAACACTATTGAAGCCGGGCGTGGTGGCGCACGCCTTTAGTCCCAGCAGAGGCAGGTGGATCTCTGTGAGTTCGAGGCCAGCCTGGTCTACAAAGCAAGTCCAGGACAGTCAGGACTGTTACACAGAGAAACCCTGTCTCGGAAAAAAAAAAAACAACAACAAAGAAAAAAACAAAAACAAAACAAAAAGAAACTTAACACTATACATTAAAAAAGATCCAAGCCTCTAGTGCGAGGCTGCACCTTCCTCTGCACCTATTTTAAATCCAGCCTGGGTTCCAGAACAGTTGTGGGGTGGGGTGTGAGGCTATCTCTCTTGCAAATGACAAACCAATTTACTTGTAAATTAATTTGATTAGTGTCTGAGCTATCCCCGGATGCTGCCCCTCAAGTGCTGTGATGAATGTCAAGTATCCTCTTCCAGTGGCCCCTATTCAGGTCAGCTCTGGCCTGCTGGGGCTCCAGAGGACTCTCCCAGACCCCTCTGCCTCTCCTTCCATCCCCGCCCCCACCCCGGGCTGCAGGTTCCGCTGCATCGTGCACCCTTTCCGAGAGAAGCTGACCCTCCGGAAGGCGCTGCTCACCATCGCTGTGATCTGGGCGCTGGCGCTGCTCATCATGTGTCCCTCGGCGGTCACTCTGACCGTCACGCGAGAGGAGCATCACTTCATGGTGGACGCTCGCAACCGCTCCTACCCGCTCTACTCGTGCTGAGGAGGCCTGGCCCGAGAAGGGCATGCGCAAGGTCTACACCGCCGTGCTCTTTGCGCACATCTATCTGGCGCCCCTGGCCCTCCTCGTGGTGATGTACGCGCGCATCGCTCGCAAGCTGTGCCAGGCCCCGGGTCCAGCGCGCGACGCGGAGGAGGCGGTGGCCGAGGGGAGCCGCGCGTCGCGCCGCAGGGCCCGCGTGGTGCACATGCTGGTCATGGTGGCGCTCTTCTTCACCTTGTCCTGGCTGCCGCTCTGGACGCTGCTGCTGCTCATCGACTACGGGCAGCTGAGCGAGCCGCAGCTGAACCTGCTGTCCGTCTACGCCTTCCCCCTGGCTCACTGGCTGGCCTTCTTCCACAGCAGCGCCAACCCCATCATCTACGGCTACTTCAATGAGAACTTCCGCCGCGGCTTCCAGGCTGCCTTCCGTGCACGGCTCTGCCGGCCTCCCTGGGCTGCCCATAAGCAAGCCTACTCCCAGCGGCCAGGCCGCCTCCTGCGCAGGCGGGTGGTGGTGGACGTCCAACCCAGCGACTCGGGCCTGCCATCCGAGTCTGGCCCCAGCATCGGGGGCCCAGGGCCTGGCGGTCTGCCGTTGCGCGGTGGGCGCGTGGCCCATCGGGACAGCCCACCCCAGGAAGGGCCTGACTGCAACCATGTGCCCCTCACCATCCCAGCCTGGAACATCTGAGGTGGCCCAGAGAGGGCAGGTCCAGTGGGCCTGTGGCCTTGACCCTGAACCGTGATGCCTGGAGGGAATAGCAGTATTAGAAGAAAGTGCTAAGATGCCTCCTCGTTAAAAATGAGACAGTGAGTAGCTGCCGGTGATGGCAATCCTGAAGCCTTCAACCTTCCAAACACCCTCTGCTCTGGAGCTGTATCGGACGATGACTCTGTTTAGTCAAAATCTCAGAACCCTCTCTACAGAGACACCGAGGCCCAGGGAAAGGGGGCAAGGTCCCTCGATTGGAAATCCTACTTGACCCAGACTCCAGTGAGTCTCTGTGGTATCCACATTTCCAGTGGTCTCCCCAAGATCCTCTGGGGTGGAGCTCAGAAAAATGTGTCACCCTAACTAGGTAGCTAGGAAGAGGTGACTCCTGTGCTTACACACTGAGCCCTGGGATGGAGTCCCCCATGTTGTGTTGCTGAGCCAGTTTCCCTTGGCCCTTTCCTGGGAAGAGACCAAGCTCTCCTCCCCACCACCCACCCCAACCTCCTGCCAGCTCTAGAGTTTGTTTTATTCCAAGACTTGTCCAGGCCCACACCCATTTCAGGATGACACAACCGAGTAGCTGCAAGAAGAGCCCTAGGGAGCCTGTTCAAATTTCAGGACACCCTGGGTTGAGCCTAAGGGAGGCTCCCTTCCCCTACTTCCACCACCAAAAGCCAGGCAGAATTTCCAGCAGGATCGACAGCTCAGAGGTGGCAGGAAGGGGGAAGGAATGGCCTAGTGGCAACTCTCCCCTCTGGGAATATCTTAGTGAGCCTGTGAGCACAAAGCTTTCTCTTGACCTTTCTTCCTTGCTTCCTGGGAAGGAGAAGTTAGTCAGTCGGCATTGGGAAAGTCCCTGAAGGACAAACACAAACCCTTCTGCAGTGTGTGCCTCATGAACCCTAAAAGCAAAGGCGAGCAGGAGATCCTGCATGCACCCCAGCTGTCACCCAGGATCCCGGTGATCACCTTGACAGGGTGAAGCTCCTTCCTAGGAGGTGAAGAATGAGTTGCTTTAGCTGATTTTCTCCTATGGCTTCATTAACCTGCACTTAACCGGATACTTTAACCTCACCTTCGTTACCACAGTTGCTAGAAATTTAAGGAATTAAAAAAAAAAAAAAGGAAACATTTCCAGGATCCAGGAATCTGAGTTCTTACTGTTTTCCTAACACACAGTGACTGGCCCTTCAGTATTCCCAAGTCCATCAGAAGCAATGGCCATAATGGCAGAAGAAATGTGTCTCCGGACACTCTCATCTGGTTCATAAAATGTTCTTGCCGTTTCACAAAACTGACTGAGGCCCAGTAGGGCTAGGGTCACAGGGCCACAGATAGCATCGTTGTTGGGATAAGTTTATCTTTGGAGAGTTTGCACTGTGTCCTGCCTTTCAAAGAAGGAAGGCGTGGCAGGATGGAGAGCCCTATCTAATGATGAAAAGGAACACTCATGGAATGAAGCTGAGTACTGAGGTTGGGGCAGGGAAATGTTTTCATTGTGTTGGCCTTGTGACTTCCGGCCCAAGCTGTTCTGAACATATATCTATAATCCTATGCCGAGGAAGCAGCCAAACTCCCTCATGATGCTGCCTGGTCCGGTCCAGGAGGTTGGGAGTGATCTGTGTAGGCAGGCAAGCTGAGGCTGAGCTGGAGCTCCACTCGGTCCTCATTGCTGATGTTGTATTGCTATCACATGTATGACACAGTGGCCTGAGAATTGCTGGCTGTTTACTGGGAAGACTTGTGTGACTCCAGGCTCTAAAAATAGGCCAGATCAAGAGCCATGTCAACCCTGTCCCTGTGGGCCCTGGGAGCTGCAGGAGTTGCAGTCTGCTCTCTGCCCTGGGGTGTTAAAATCACAGTTCTCCTTAGAAATCCTGTCCACCAAGGCCTCTGCTTCATTTCCCCTAAACTCCCTGCTCTGAGAGTTCATGACTACCCAAACGCAGCCCACACTTGACACAGTTGGCATTCCCTGCGTTTCCTCGTTCTTGCCATCACTTGAGCAACTTCAGAGGCAGCTCTTGCCTGCCCATACACTTGGTCTGAAGGCTAACAGGCATAATTTGATGCCATAGAAAAGCAGGAAGCATGTGTATGCATGCGGGGACCTTGTTTCTTTGTACATGTGTTAAAATACACCCAATGCGGGCTGGAGAGATGGCTCAGCGGTTAAGAGCACTGGCTGACCTTCCAGAGGTCATGAGTTCAATTCCCAGCAACCACATGGTGGCTCACAACCATCCATAATGAAATCTGGTGCCCTCTTCTGGCCTGCAGATATACCTGCAGACAGAACACTGTATGCATAATAAATAAATCTTTAAAAAAAAAATACACCCAATGTGCGATTTGCCCCACTAGCCTTTTTGAAGTGTACAGTTCAGTGGCACAGAGGATTTATGTTGCTGTGTAAATGCCCATGAGTACTTTCCAGCACTATATTTATTATCCTAAACAGAAACTGCGGACCCGTTGGCACCAACTCCCCATCCCTGCTCCTCCCAGCGGCTAGTAGCCACCATTCTTTCTGCCTGAATTTGACAACCCTGTGGTTCCCTACAAATGAAACTACTCAGTATTTTTCCTTTTGGGACTTTTATGTCACACTTACACAACACCTTTTAAGGTTCACCCCTGTTGTGTCATAGGTCAGGATTCCCTTCCTTTTGTAGCTAGATACTATTATTCCATTGTATGCCTTATCCGACCTCTTGCTTCTCCATCAGTGTGTTCTTGTTTCTGGTTCAGCTATTACAAGTCATATGTATGCCTGGGGGGTGTTAGATAATGAAACTAAGTCTTGAAAATAGTGCCTAGGTGAATCTCGAGGATAGAGACCCCAACACTTCTTTCAATTTGGCATTTAGGGGTGACAGACACCATGTGCAACCCAGCAGCTCTGAGCATCCCTCCTCTCTGTTCTTTCTTGGCTAGAGGGAAAAAAATTATGTGTTCTGTTCACAGGATATTTGTATGATGCCTTTTTTTATAACCGCAGCTTTGTCACCCTCATGAGATCTCTGTGTCCCACCACTTGGGTCTGCATGCACCTTGTGTGGCCTACACACTCTAATCCCATCAAGGAAGGCCTCTCTGGGGCAGACATGTTCCATCTGTGACCTGTCAGGTCTCCTGAGGTGACTTGTCCTCTCATGGATGGGAAGTCTGGAGATGAGCAGAGCCTGTGATGTACCCAGAGGGACTGTTAGAGGGACTCCGTGTCCTTCTGTGCCATGCACCACAAGAGTGGTCATTGAATGGGTCTCCACGGATGAATGGGCTCTTGACTTCCCCAAGACCACGC
Organism: Lophiomys imhausi; assembly: GCA_907164525.1. Lineage (NCBI taxonomy): Eukaryota > Metazoa > Chordata > Mammalia > Rodentia > Muridae > Lophiomys > Lophiomys imhausi. The sequence continues at coordinate 10,922 of CAJQZJ010000089.1, forward strand.
GAACACATCTGACCAATGTGAGGGAAGGCGGTGCCCACCAGGGCCCACAAACCACAGACTGGCTGGCCTTGGACCGCCAACTTTCTCTAGGGGCCTGGAGGATTCATGGGCTGACTTGGGTTGGAATGGGACGGGGAACTGGCAGAAGAAGCCGGGAGCCCCCTAGCACTGACTTTCTGTGTATTCATCCTGAATCCAGGTGTGAGCCAAACCCGGGGCTGGAAGGACCAAGCATTCTATTAGACTCTGGGTCTCTTTGTACCCTTTTCCTTAGCTCACCTCTCAGAAGTGCCACCGAGAAAAGACAGATGAGAAAGAGGTGACCAGCAACTTCATCACAAGCAAACAATGTTGAGGCAAAACACAGTCCTTGCTGAATAACCCGATTCTTGCTGGCTGCCTATTTCTTTACAAACACCCTGCAGAAGCACGGTGGAAATTTCACAAAAATATAGATAAGCAAAGAACTGTGCGGGAGACACACATTGTGAACATAGATATGTATATATTTAAATTTTTGTAGCACCCTTATGGAGGGATAGCATTTGCTAAAATTGACCCATCTGCTGTGACCATTCAGGGGATCTTAGCAATTGTGTATTTGTTTCACGAAAGATATTTTCATCCTTCCAAAATGCTTCCTCATGTTGATCTATGCCCCTCTCCCCTGATCCCAGATAATTATCAATCTGGTTTCTGAATATTGTAAATATGGAATCAGACCATGGATAGTGTTTTGAGTCTATCTTCTTCCCTTTCACAGGATGACTTGAGGTTTGCTCACATCTTGGAGTTTCTTTTTGTTTGTTTGTTTGAGGCAGAGTTTCTCTGTATAGCCCTGGCTGTCTTGGAACTCACTCTGCAGACCAGGCTGGCCTCGAACTCACAGAGATCCATCTGCCTCTGCCTCCTGAGTGCTGGGATTAAAGACGTGAGCCACCATGCCCAGCCAATCATAGCACTTTTTAGTTTGTTCCCTTTTTGTTGCTGAATAGTACTCCATTGTGTGTGTAGTGACACAGTTTTATCTGTTCATCATGTGACCATCATTTGGGTTAACAATTTGATTATCGTGAGTGATGCTGCTGTGGTCATTCCTACACAAGCCCTTCAATGTACACCCACTTTCAGTTCTCTTGGGGAACAGGGAGTATGGGTTCTGGGATGTGCAATGAGTGTATAATTCTAGGGGTGGCACATTCTAGCATTATTATTATTATTTTTTTTTTTTGCTCTCACCAGCACTGCAGGTGAGTTGCAGTTCTGCAGTTTTGCCAACACTTAGGATTATTGTTCTTTTCATAGTTCTCCGGGTTGGTTGTTGGGTGTTGGGTATCTTTCCATGCGCTTGCTGGCCATCCTTGTGTCTTTTTATTTTAACCAACCATTGTATAAGTTACTTGTTGTTGTGGCAAAAGATATGTGGCCGAGGCGACTGAA
>CAJQZJ010000092.1:0-23129 GCA_907164525.1 Lophiomys imhausi
CGCACCTCGTCCTCGCTCAGGTAGAGGCTCACGCTGGGCCCCGCAGGGGCGGGGGGGCGTCCCGGGGACCGGCGGCCTGAGGGCCCCGCCGCCGCCGCTGCTGCTGCTGCTGCTGGCGCTGCTGCCCGCCGCCGCCCCGCGGTCCCCGGCCCTGGCCGCCGCTCCTGCGGGGCCCAGCGTGAGCCTCTACCTGAGCGAGGACGAGGTGCGCCGGCTGCTCGGTGAGTGGCGCCGCTCTGAGGGCCTCGTGAGCCCGCGGTGCTGCCGCTGCCCCCCTGCGCGTGTCACTCTAGGCCGCGGAGCTCCGGAGCCCCGGAGTCGGCGTTTCGGTTCCCTGTGACCGCTCCTTGGCTTGCCGTGGGTGGCCCAGAGGCCACGCTGCTGCGCGCGCGCCTTCTGGTTAGCGAGTGGGGGGCAAGGTGAGCCGGGCGCCCCGGCTGTGCGGCATCCTGCACACCTTTGGGGGGACCGGAGCTGCATCTTTGGGGTTGGTCTTGGGTTCCTGGAGTTTGACCTGAGGCTGCCATTCCAGGCCATTCCCCTGACCTGCGGACCCCGAAGCGAGGGGAGAACTTGGCTTCGGGGCGGTCGGTGGTTCCGCTTACCTGTTTAGCTCCGTTGTTTGGGGACTCCGTTTGAAAAAAAAAACGATTCTCCCCTAGGCTTGGAATTTGGTGGATTCTCAAAATCAGCCCTTCGAGGAAGGCCTGGCCAGCCATCGAAAGGAAGTCTCTGATCTTCGGGGATACCCAGCTTTTACCTTCTTTTGTGCATTAAAGCAGTTCCTTCACTTGGTCTCGGTGAGGCATTTCTGAGTGAAGTGTTGGAACTGAAAGGGTCGCCTCCTAAACATCCATTTTCTGTCATTTCTATTTTAGTGGAGGCGCATGTTCTCTCTCTCTCTGGCTCGTGTGTGTGTGTGTGTGTGTGTGTGTGTGTGTGTGTGTGTGTGTGTTGGAGGAGTTTCTTTTTTATTTATTTTTATTTTTGGGACAGGGACTCTCTGTAGCCTGGGCTGTTCTGGAACCCACTATGTAGACCAAGTTGGTCTCAAGCTTAGAGATCCATTCGCCTGTTAGGAGTTTTTAAAGTTCCATTAAGAGAATTCAGCCTCGGAATGAAATTGCTTTTAGCAGACTATTTAGACATTGTTGTATGTGTGGGTTTGTATTCTTTAACCGTAGGAGAGTTGTATTTTTATTATGTCCTATCTTAATTCTCCTAATAGCCTAGTTGAATTAGCGAATTTAGTATAGCAGAATCGAAACAGCGTCTAATTTACTCCTGGAGCGTGGGAGAAAGGCTTAGGAAAAATAACGATTTGCAAAGCAGCTCATAGGCATGCTTTTGTAAAGCGTTGTCTTTTGTTGTTGTTAAGAGAACTTACATAATTGTGACTTTATTGACATGAGCTTCCTCTCCTCCTGTCTCAGCCAGGTTGGAAGTAGGGGGACAGAGACATGGATGGAGTCCTTGTGTGTACCTACCAGTTCGTGTTAGAATCTTGCTGTTACATTTTATTTACTTACTTACTTACTTACTTATTTATTTACTTTTTGTGTGTGTACCACAATATGTTCTGTGGAGGTCAGAGGACAGCTTGAAGGAAGGAGTAGGCCTTCTCTTTCTAAAACAGGGGTGGAACTCAGGTGATTGGACTGGACAACAAGTGCTTTTACCTGCTGAGCCATCTTTCTGGGGCTAAGTATGGATTTAAACATGTTACTTCTTCTCAGTTACTTGTTACCCAATGGGGTGGCAGGGGAGATGAGAAAAAAGTGAGACTTTAAGTTACTTGCTTAAGCTAACATGGTTTATTTCATATATTACATATAATAATATATAATCACACAAATCTGTTTGCAGACTAAGTTTGTTTTTGAAAGATATGAAGATATTGTGCATATAGAAGTTTGCTTATGGTACATTGGAAAGAGACTACTGTTCATTAGAACTTGAAGTGATTCCTTTGTAACCAGGAACTGATTTACTTAGGATTGTAGCTAAGTAGTGGTCAGATGGATGAGCACCCAGTAAGTATATCCAGAGGTGGGTAGTGTGTGGAATGGAGGGGGAAGCTTGCTTCCTTAACTCTCCCATCCACCCTTAGGTATTTCAATTCAGTGCAAGCTGAGTTGTCCTCTTACAGTGTGATCTCTAGATCTTCCTCATCCAGAGCCAAGGCCTCTTTCTGTCCCTTTATGTCTTCCTCAGATGTTCTGTTGTTGAAGGATTCCCTGGCTTTGTCTGGGTAGCAAAGAATTAAGTAATGGGATGTATGCAGGATCTCCTGAACATGGCTATTAAGGTGTGCAAACCTGCTTGAAATAGTGCTTTTCATATGCTTAAAAGGTTAAGTGCCCTCCAAAAGATTAGACAAGCCAGCCTTCATTTTACAGTGTTCCTAAGACTGTGGGTTCAGAATGCATCCTGTCTTAGGCCTTTGTGTCCTCCAGGCCCCATCCCCCCAGTGGTCATAGCACTTTTAACTGCTCTTCTGTTTATTTTTTTCAGTGTTTTTCTTTTGAATTTCTAGACTAGTATGGAATGAGAATTTGTCTTCTGGAATCATCCTTGTACTCTGTACTCTTCAGTACAGGGTTGTGGTTTTTTTTTTAATTTAAAAAATTATTTATATTTATTTCATGTGCATTGGAGTTTGGATCCTCTGGAAACTGGAGTTACAGATAGTCGTGAGCTGCCTTGTGGGTGCTGGGATTTGAACCTGGGTCTTGTGGAAGAGCACTGGGCCATCTCTCTGGTCCCTCCAGTGTATTTTTAAGCCAGCAGTCAGTATTGATACTATTGTGTACAAATACACTGGCCTTTTCTAAGTTAAATAGGAGCTGGTGATGGCCTCCCCACCACCACCCTTTTGGTTGGATTTTAAACTTTTCTGATTGGTCTGCTTTGTGTCCTTCTGTGCTTATATTCCCTCAGGTACCCCAGGAAGTGCTGAGTGCCTTTTGATCCTGCCCCCTTCAGGTAGCACATCAAGACGTCTGTTACTTGCACTGGGCTCTTCTCAGGGGTTTCTCTTGATTGCGCAGCATCCATAGTCTTGCTTCAGCTGCACAGCAGCACTTTGTGCCTCTTCTCTCCTCTGTTGGTCTCTCATCATCCTTTTTCTTGGCTTTCCTTTCTGACTGTGTGTATCCTCAGTAGATTCCTAAGAATGGGGTGCCTGGGAAAGAGAAATTATTTGAGGCTTCAGGTCTGAAAATTGTCATTTTATCCTTACATTTTGTAGATGGTCTGGCTAACTTTAGAATATTAGATTGAACGTAATTTTTTGTTCACAATTTTGACAATATTTTCTCTTTTAAGAATTTCAGCTAAAGGGTTCAAAGCCATTTCTACTTCCCTACCTTCTCCCTCACAGTTTTTAGAATTTCAGAGTGTTTTCATCTGGTATTCTGAAGTTTTATAAGTGGGTGTGTGGTTTCTTTGTTAATTTAGATGCAAAGCCTTCAGTTTTTAGGACTTCTGTTCACATTTTAAATAATATCTTACGCCTTATTTCTTCCTATGTATTTTTTTTTTCTGAGATGGCTATCAGAAGATTTTCTGTGTGTCTGTTGATTCTCCTAGAGTTGAACTTCATGTTTTCTTCTTCTTCTTAATTGGTTTTTCAAGACAAGGTTTCTCTGTGTAATAGCCCTGACTGTCCTAGACTCAGTTTGTAGACCAAGTTGACCTCGAACTCACAGAGATCCTCCTGCCTCTGCCTCCCAAGTGCTAGGATTAAAGGCGTGTGCTCCCACTGCCTGGCACTTCATGTTTTCTTATCTTACCTTTTATCTCTTTGTATTGAATCTCGTGGACAGAGAGTACTCCCTGTCAATTTTGTCTTCCCAGCTTTCATTTTAAATAAAAATTACTGATGTTTGTAATTTTTAGAATTTTTTGTTCTCTATATTTCATTGCATCTTGTGAGTGTTTTATCTTCATTTTCCTTCATTATTACTTCTTTTGGCCTTTATGTTTAAGTATTCTTGGAGTTGTTCTGTTTATGGTCATAGGTGTCTGACCCTTGACTTTGGGTAATGAAGGCCAAGATGCTGAGATTGTGGGAGGGGAGAGAACACACACGTGTGTTGATCTCTGATGTCTGCTGGATGCAGGTGAAGTTTCACTGAAGCTGAAACATCACTGCAGAATTTTGTGTCTAATTAGGGCTCTGCTCGGTGTCTGTAAAGAAGTCCCAGGAAACTTTCTGCCTCTGGAATGCTGGGTGATAAATCAGCTGCCAGGCTTTGGGTTACCTGGAGGAATGGAAGCTATTCTGCTTCAGGCTATAGACTTTGACTTCTGGTTATAATTCCCTGTCCTTGCCACTCAGTTTCCTTAAACCTTGGATCTCCTACTGGCCCTGGGGTCCTGCTGCTTTGAGTGCACAGTGGCTTCCTCCCGGTGAGGCCTGAGCTTCAAGGCTCAGTTGATACCTCCTAGGTACCTAGGGCTGAGCCTGTTAGGAGTCATGGGGGTAGTGATCTCTCCTACCTGCTCTCCATCATGTAAAAGTTTGTTAAAATATATGATATTTTTCTTTTCCTATTTTGGCTTGATACATGCAGTTCCTTTACCGTCTAAAGTCTTTGGTCATGGTTAGCTGTATAATGGCAGCTAAGCTTGTGCCTTACTAAATGACATGTGGCAGTTGTTTTGTAAGGACAGTAATGGTCAGGAGTGGTGGACAGAGAGGGTTGCTGATGTGTGGTGGTAGTCTCCCTGTGTTAAATCCATACCCTTGTAGGTGTGTACTACTACCACTTCCACCTTGTACACAAGCAGACTGCTGTAACAAGATACCATAAACGGAGGCCCTCAGAAGCAACAGAAATGCATTTTTCACAGCTCTGGGTGCTGGGGAAGCCAACATCAAAGTGCTGGTGGCTTGGTTTCTGGTGAGGGCCTGTTTTCTGGTTCATAGATATCCTAACTGCTCTCACACAGTGGGAGGGTGAGATGCACTCTGTGGTCTTCACTGCCTGCAAGGGCACTAATCCTACTCCTGTCTTTATGACCTAATCCCCTCCCAAAGGCCATGCTTGCTTATCTGCCCACCATGGGGGTTAGAATTATAACTTGAATTCTGGGGGGAATACGAAGGTTTTTACCTTAGCAGCAAGGAAGCAGACTTGGAGTGGGTCCTTGGTTCAGACCCACTGCCTGTAGTCGTGGAGGAACTCCACCTGTGTTCTGAAGACTCCCAAATCTTTGGAGCGTTTAATCTCTGTGTTTTTCCCATGTCACTAGGCCCTGCCGCACTGCTTTTATTTCTGTCCTTAACAGACTACAGTACTGACTACTGTGTCTGCATTTTAACTATGAGGACCTTGATTCAGGGTGTTGTGGACACTGAGTAGAAGGCCAGGCCTCACTTGTGCCTGAATCTGGATCCCTGCTCTTTCAGGCGGCCCTGGTGCAGCTGTGGTTAAGCCAGAACTCAGACAGTGCTGGCTTGTGGTCCTGGCTACTGACAGTGTCCTCCTAGGTTCACTACCATAACTGCTGGGACAGTGCCAGAGGTTTGAAACTAAGATGCCAGAGGATGGGATGGCGTGGTGACAGTGATGGCTGCGGTAGGGAGCTGTGGTCCGTAGGGTGAAGACAGCTTCCGAGAGGATAGGCCAGCTAAATGTTTCCTCTGGGGAGCCTGCTTCTCCTTTCAAACTAAATAGCTTCTGGGAAAATCTTGCCTGTTCACATCTTATTTTAAGTCAGCTCACACTACTTTAGACACTTTTTCCTTAGTGCAGTCTAGGGAGAGAAAATTGAAGCCAAATTGAGTATTATATGTTGTAGAGATAATCACAAAAAATGATTAGATTCTTTTCCTTGTGGACCTGGGGTTTTGTGAGGGGATTGTCCCATGTAGGATGGTAGCTCCATGATAAGAGTTACATTGTGGATTGCCATGTTATTGGAGGAGTGGTCACTTTTGGGTGTGATTAATAGGGGTAAGTGATGAGCAGGGTTACTTTTCACTGGGGTTGGTGGAGATTGTTTCTGTAGGAATGATTACTTTTGAGAGAGGGAAGGGAGGCTTGGAGAGTTTGGGGAAGGGATCCCAGGAAAGAAAGCATTTAGATCTGATCTCAAGGTTGAGCTGGATAGCTGGGAGGCTGGCAGGTGGAAGATTGGGGATTTGAATTGTTTCTTAGGGAATGGAAAGCTACTGGAGTATTTAGGTGGCACCCTGGAGGCAGGAGGATCAGGACTTCTAGGCCAGCCTTGTATGCATGACACTCAGACTAGCCACCTCCCCACTCCACAGACAAAACAACAAACACAAAACCCAGCCAACAAAACAAAACACCCGTAAAACAGAATTTAGGAAAGGAGAGTGCAGTGAGTACCAAGTTATAGAAAAGAAAATATGTGGCCCCTTGTCCATAGTTAAGATACCTGTCATGGTACATGGTTGGGGGAGCAGGTAAAGAGGTAGGAGGCATTTATGAGGAGTTTGCAATGAACTGGGAAGTTGAGAGCCAAAGGAGACCTCAGGGCTACAGACAAGGCATTCTCTAGAGTCCACATTTTAGATTTTAGGGTCTGAGCCCAGGGACCCTGTCTTTATGGAAAGGCAGTTGAGGAAAAGAAGAATGTGATGAGCCATGTATCCTTCCCTGCCAAGCTCCTCTCTTTTCTCCAGAATCTCAGGCCAAATGCTTGGTTGGGGAGGGGTGGTGTCCTCCCTGGTGGTGGCAATGGCATAACCTGCCACAGGACGACTTTGGCAGAAGTGGGTTAGCATCCTGAAGTGAACCCTTAACCCTCGGCATGTTGGGGTTGGTGGTATTGGCACAGCTTAAATCTGAGCCCATGTGTTCTTCATTGGGAGAATGGGGCTGAGACATTGTGCAATTTTGGGTTTGAGTTTCTTTCTCCCTGCACATATGGGGGAAAATTCTGTCCAATTATGGCTAAACTTGTCCCCTGTGAGTCACATCCTGAGTTAATGAGTTAGTTCTGAAGGAGCTGCCTAAAATGTGTGTGGGTTTTAAGGTTCACTTCAAGAGTAAATGGAAGGTGTGTGTTTCTTTCCCCAAGCTCTTGGAACTGAGAAGCTCCCTGGCATTGCTTTGGAGTTTTGATGCTGAATGTCACTGTCCTTACAGATCTTGCCACTGGAGAGATAAGAAAAATCTGCACTTGAGACCAAAGTGTTAAGTTACTCTGAAATTATAGAAAAAAGTACACTTTTATGTGTGTTATCCTTGTCAATGTAAATATGTTCTAAGCTGGATGTTACTAAACAGTGTTCTATTGTGTAGAACTTCCTAAGATGATACTTGCCAAAACAAATATGTGTGTGTGTGTGTGTGTGTGTGTGTGTGTGTGTGTGTGTGTGTGGTGTGTGTGTGTGTGTGTGTGTGTGCGGGGCTGTAGTAAACGATTACCGAAGGGTTTATTTTGCTGTTCCCAGCACTGACAATGCTGAGTGACTGTCATTCTTAATGCATTGTAAGCTGGAATAGAATGCACAGCTCTTAACTTGGGAGATACCTTGAATCAGAACAAACACATCTTATGCATGCCAGGTTCTTCACACATGTTCTTCAGCAACATCAGGTAGCATTGCTTACTTTTTAAATAGATAAAGCCAAGGTTCTGGAAAATTACATAATTTGCTGGAGGTCTCAGATGCATGCAATTACACAGCTCTGAAGTGCATGCTTTCTACCCTGTTGCTGGGAAGGTTAGCAGCCTAGTTGGCTCCCGCTGAAGTCACCAGGGAGCTGCAACAACATGCAGATTCCTAGATGCAACCTTACCAACTGGTGCAGTGATTTGAACTTCTGATCCCCCCCCCCTCCCCATCCCAAGCCTTGGCATTCCAGGTGCTCATGTGGTGCTGGAGCTCAAACCAGGGCTTCATGGATGCCAGGTAGGCGCTGTGCCTGCTGAGGCCAGTGCTCAGCCCCTGTATTTGATCTGAGATGGAGCTCAGATGAGCCAGGCTTTTGACTTCTGAGTGCTCTGCTTACACTGACTGCAAGATGCACATTTGCAAGCTGTCTTATAGTTAGTGGGAGCAGTTAACACTTTCCTCCAGTGGTATACTTCAGATAAAGTGACATGCACTGTTATCAGCATGTGATACTGAAACAACACAACCAGCATAGCATTTCAGTCCAGCTTCGTGAAAAGTGACAGTGGTTTTCATCTTTCTGGTGAAAGCCTTAGGCTTTCCCAGAGGCAGGGGTCTGTCTAGTAAGTTTGCATACTTTGCCAGAAAGTTCTTAGGTTTGGGGCCTCAAAGAACTCCTGGTGAAGTTCATGGATGTGTCTGAGTCCCACAGAAGTTGGCATTTGGTACATTTTGTATTCTTATTTCCTTCATGAATTAAAAACAAAACAAAACAGTTATCATGGGGCTGGAGAGATGGCTTAGCAGTTAAGAGCACTTGTTTTTGCAGAGGACCTGAACCTGGATTGGATTCCTGGCAGCTTACAACTGTCCAAAACTAGTTTGTGGGGCATCCATTGCTCTCTTCTAACCTCAGGCACCAGATACACACGTGATGCTCAGATGTACATGTGAGCAAAATATTCATATACATAAAATTTAAATTAAAAATTTGTTTTAAGGAATTAATTCTAGGACTGGAGAAATGGCTCTGAGAATGAAGTGTGTGTCGTACAATCCTGGAGACTTCAGTTTGATCATCATGACCCATGTGGGAGGACTGACTCTTAACAAGTTGTCCTCCACACACAAGCCCCTCCCCATAAATGAATGAATGAATGTATGTCTGTATGTAATTAAAATATTCACTCTGCTATAGACTTTTATGGGCTTTGACAAATACATAGTATTCTATATGCACCACAGGTAGTATGTAGAGACTATATCATATACGGAGTAGTTTTACTTCCCTTAAAAAAAACTGGAGCTGGGTGAAGTGGTGGCACACACCTTTAATCTCTGCACTTGGGAAGCAGAGGCAGGCGGATCTCTGTGAGTTCGAGGGCAGCCTGGGCTACATTGCAAGTTACAGGCCAGGGCTGTGTAGAGATAACTGTCTCAAGCAAACACACAAAAAACCCTCAAACTTTTTGCCCTTGAAGTGTTTTTTGTGGGTGTGAAACAAATGGTGAGGGTTTGAATTGGTCCCTCTTACTATAGTATTGAAATTAGATCTACTTAATTTATCAAGTCATGTTCATTTAATATACTTGTGTCTGTCAATAAACATTGTGATACTTGAAGAAAAAAAAAATCCTGTGGAGGAGTGTTTGCATTTATAACAACAAAAACCCAACCAACCAAGTAAAACCAAAGAGCTGGGAAAGAAAATCTCCAGCATTCATTTTTCTAAAATGCTTCTATTACTCTGACCCAGTGCATTTTTTTTTCCTGGTCTCCTACATTGTAGACATTAGACTTTTGTCTTTTCTTAAATTATCTTTATTATTTATGTTTCTGCTTACATTTTTGACCACATGGAGTACAGTTATGAACTTAATACTAACACCTTTGTGCCTGTTGTGGCTTGGTTTTAGTTGATTATCTAGCACTCTGCATTCTCTTTCTTTTTGATTATGGTATAAGTGTGTGTGTGTGTGTGTGTGTGTGTATGTGTGTGTGTAAATATATATTTGGTTGGTGACTGTCTCTGTGCTGATTGTGTGTGTATATGTGTGTGTGCTTGTGTGTGTATATGTGTATGTGTTTGTTTGTATGTGTGTATGTGTGTGTTTGTGTGTATGTGTGTGTATATGTGTTTGTGTATATGTGTGTGTATGTGTATGTGTGTATATGTGTATGTGTGTGTATGTGTTTGTGTGTGTATATGTGTATGTGTGTATGTGTGTGTGTGTGTGTGTGTGTATTGCATCTTTTGAGACTGAATCTACCACTTGCCCTAGAACTTGCTGATGCGTCTCAGCTGGGTGGCTGGCTAGGCAGTTGCAGGGAACCTCCTGTCCCACCTCCTCAGTGCTGGAATTACAAGCACATGCCACTGCGCTCAGTTTCTATGTAAGTCTTGGGATCTAAACGCTGGCCTTGAACATGTGATCATCTTGCTTCATTGTCCCATGTGCTGGAATTGTAGGTGTGTGCCAGCATGCCTGGCTGCTGAACATTTATGTATTCTTTTTAAATATTCTTGGATTTTGTTCTGGGATGCAGTTAAATTACTTGGAAACAGTATGAGCCTTCTGGGTGTTGATTATAAAGCTTGTTGGAGGGAACAAAACAGTTCACAGTAATCAGGGTCATTTTCCCCACTAGTGACTGAGTTAAGACACTTCTGTACTTATCCGCAATGAGGCAGGAAGCATGAGGTCCCTCCAGTCTGGCTGGTGGGAATGGATGCAGTTTCTGAGTGCTGGGCACTGCTGCTCACTTACCCCTTTTCTGCCCTTGCCTGGCTTCCTTATATGCATGCCCCATCATGACTCAGATGAGTGCTGGAGCTCCACCCTCCGGATTTTGGATTTTTCACTTTGTTTAGCTCTCCTTTCTAGTAATCTGTTCTGTGCACCATATCTCTAAAATCTTATCTTTCTGGATTTTGATCTTTTAAACATACTTTTTTATCTCTTGCTTTTTTTTTGAGACAGGATCTCACTCTGTAGCTCAGGCTGACTTTTTTTTTGTGTTTTTCAAGACAGGGTTTCTCTATGTAGCTTTGGCTGTTCTGGACTCACTTTGTAGATTAGGTTGACCTTGAACTCACAGAGATCCACCTGCCTCTGCCTCCCGAGTTCTAGGATTAAAGGCGTGCACCACCACGCCTAGCTCAGGTTGACTTCTTTAACTCACTGCAACTCTCTTGCTTTAGCCTCTTGAATACTGGGATTATAGGCTTGTGTACCACAAGCCTAGTTTACCTTTGTCACCTCAGTTTCTTCCTCGAGGCCCTCCACCCCCATCCGCCCGTCCGTCTGTCCGTCCATCCATCCATCCATCCATGCAGGTACATGTGGTATGAGTTTATTAAAACAACCAATCATGAGAATGTTTTTGTTTAATCCCAAGTGTGAGGCTGCTTAAGACACAGGTGTAAAGTGCTAAGTGTCTCGTGAGCCAGCAGGGGCGTGGCTTAGCCAGCTGAGCAAGTTTAACTCAGAGGACTTGAGAAAGGGATAAAAAGCCAGAGAGAGCCCTAAGGAGAAGGGGGCTCTACAATGAAGTAGGAGAGAGGGCCACAAAGAAGAGAAGGGGCGCTACAAAGAAGAAAAGAGGGGCTCCACAAAGAAAAGGCCAGGGCCCCTGAGAAGGAGGCTACAAAGAAGAAAAGGGGGCTCTACAAAGAAGTAGGAGGAAAGGGGGCTACAAAGAAGAGAAAATGCTACAAAGAAGAAAGGTTGCTGCTTTCCTGAGTGCTGGTGGTTCCCCAAACTGCTGCTTGTTCTTCCTACTGCTGTCTCCTGGACTGTTACTGAGACTGGTGTTACCCCCAAAGAACCCAACAACCCTAATCAGCAGGAAGTAGCTCAAAGAGAACTACGCCCCCTTTCACCTTTAACCTTTCTCTCTCACCTAGTGTTGGGGGGTTGGGAGGAACAAGGTGGACAGGAGGCATAAAGTATTAAGGATAGTAAAATAAATTAGAATGTATAATTAATATAATACAAATTAGTAAAAGTCATCTTGATACAGGTACATGCCACACATTTTGTGGAGGTCAAAGGGCAATTAGAGGCACCAGTTCTCTTTTTCCACTATATTGAGTTTTAGTCACCAGACTAGTCAACCTGCTGAGCCGTCTCACTTGCCCTCGCACCCTTCTCGGCACTGTAATTTAGAGCTCACCTGCTTGTGGCCTTTGTTCCAGGGATCACTGTTGCCTGCTGATGGGTGCTTTAAACTAGTGAGCCAGTTGTGTCCAATCTTGATTATTTCAGATGTGCGGATCAATCAAGCTTCTGTTACTCTAATCCCCTGCCCTTAATTCCTTAATGATTCATTAGAGGAAAGAAGTATTCCTACTAAAAGAAGCAGTGTGTAAGGTTTGGATCTGTTTGTGCACGCAACCTTGTGAGGATATAGCAGTAGCAAGTGTAGGAGAGTATTGGGTTGGGAATTGGCATGTTTAGTGTTAACTCCATCCCTTCCTTCCTCTCTGTGTGGGTAGCATGTGTGGGGGCCAGTCCTGATGGTCAGCTTGACACACCTGGAAAGAGGGAACATCAAGAATTGCTTCCATCACCTTGGCCTGTGGACATATTTGTGGCGCGTTTTCTTGAATAATGATTGATGTGGGAGGACCTAGCCCACTGTGGGCTGTGTCACTTCTGGGCGTGTTGGTCTGGGCTATAAAAGAAAGCTATCTGAGCCAGGTGGTGGCGTACACCTTTATCCCAGCATTTGGGCGGTTGAGGCAGGTGAATCAGTTTGAGGCCAGAGTGAGTTCCAGGAGAAAATGTGTCTGAAGATCCGGAAGGGAAAAAAAAAAAAGCTATTTGAGCATGAGCCAGTTAGTGTAGGAGAGTTCCTGCCCAGACTTCCCTCATTGATTGATTGTGAGTTATAAGCCAAAATAAAACCCTTCTTCCCCTAGTTGCAAAGCTCATGATGTTTCTCACAACAACAGAAAAGCAAACTGGAGCAGCATGTAACCAGTATTGTGAGTTTTCCTTTCTGTGTATGTAAGGGGGGTTGCTCTTAGCACAGCTGCTATAATGCATTTGAATATTCTACATAAAGCTTACAACAGTTTTAGTCACTGCTGGGGATTTCAGTATCTTTGCATTAAAATGAATATCCCAAACATTCCAGGGTGCTTAATTTCTGGTTGGGCTCTGCTAAGGAAAATAGGCTGGCACATCTATTTGGTTATGAGAAAGAACTTGGAGTAAGCTGCAAGACACAGGGAAGGAACATATTGGTCATCCCTATGGAAAGCGGCTCCTGTCCTCACTTTGACCTGCACGAGGAAACACTCTGTGGCCTAAGCAGAACCACTGGAGTGGCTATTCAACAGACCAAGCCTCAGGTTACTGGCCCTTTAGTATTAAGGCAATTCTCTTACATATGTAACATGACTTTATCTGAGGAGCACGGGGTATATTTTTGGTGAATTAAACACATAAGGAATCTGGCCTTGTGGAACTTACTTTTGACAGAGAGCTATGTGATTTTTCCTTAAAAACAATTCATATAGTTTTAGAATTGAATTCCTGAGATAGCACCCTGCAGCCTGTTGCTGCAGGGAGAAGTGATGCTTGTGAGTTCCATATGTTTTATAACAGCCTAGATGAGCAGGCAAGTCTGAATCAGTCCAGTCTCTGGCGTAAAGTGTGCTCCATTAGAGGTGGTGAAAGAAGGTGGGTAGTGCTGGTGTCAAACCCTGGGTATATTTCTCCATCTCTGTGGCTGTGTCAGTGGTACAAGTGTAAAACTGGTCAAATCACTTTCTTCTTTTAGGTCAGGAAACAATGCCAAACTATTGTTCAGAGTCTCTGTCTTACCAGATGCTGGGATTCTGGCTCTATGGCAGGCAGGGCCTGTTTTATGTTTTAGTGCTGGAGTATGGAGTAAAAGGGTTTGGGAAGTACCTTACACACTCTCAGCTATTGTACAAATCATATGTAATCACTTTTTTTTTTGTTTTTTTCTAGACATGGTTTTTCTGTGTAATAGCCCTGGTTGTCCTGGACTCACTTTGTAGCCAGGCTGGCCTCTAACATACAGAGATCCACCTGCCTCTGTCTCCCGGTGCTGGAAGTAAAGGCATGCACCTCTACGCTTGGCTTGTAATCACATTTTTAGGGAAATTCTTTCATGCATTTTTCTTTGACCTATATTCTCATTGGGAGTGAAGTTGCTTTTTTTTTTAAAGCACCCATGCTTGCATTGCATTCTCTGTAGGCAGCTGTACACTGTTAACTCAGTTCTGCCAAGATACTTAAGGTTGGAAGAGAAATGCATGAAGCAAATACTGAGTGTGCTGGAGTAGTGCATGAGATTTCTCAGTTTGCACGATTTGTGCTCAAATAGCCACAAGCCTTGAAGACTGCACTTTCTTAACTGTGAAAGAAGACACTCCTTTCCAGCCACCACATGTTTGCTGGGACTGGACACAGATCCTCCTGAAGAGCAGCCAGTGTGTTTAGCTGCTGAGCCATCTCTGCAGCCCTGGCAGTCTCTGTTGTATGTGGTTAAATATTGGTTCTCAATAAATTGTTTGGGTGTACTCTAGATTTATTATTTTTTATTATTTGGGTTTTCTAGAATTATTAGATTTTGATGAGCAAATTTATTTTCAATTTATTGGTTTACATAAGTTAGAAACACTGGAAGTAAGAGCTCTTTATTTTCATTTTGCATCAGTAAGTATATTTAGTGTTTCAAAATACATTGATTATTTTTCTCTGATTAGACCTAAAAGATTGTCATGACTTCATGAATTTTTTTTTTTAAAGTTTGATTGATATGTGGAGCTATGGATGATATCATAGAATGCTTGGCTGACATTTGGATACTACTGCTGATGTCATAACATTATGGAAGTTTTCAGTGGAGGAGGGGATTAACATCATCTGGTCTACCTCTTTTGTCCTACAGTTGAGAAAGCTGACTTGTAGAAGGTGGCTCAGGGATTGAGTGCCACAGGCCACTCAGCTACTTAGTCCCAAGCCAGGAAAAGAAGTCTGCACTGTGAATACTGCTTTAGTCAAGCTCCACAATGTTACTTCTGTTTTGGAATTTAACTGATTCCTGACATTTTTAAAAATAACTTTTTCTTAAAACCCCTCTTTGATGTACTTGATTTTTATCAACAGCCAGCTATTCATGCATCTGAGGTTGAAAGCTATATGCACACTAGTTAGAGGGGCTGCTTGTCTTTCGAGCAGCTCTCAGAAATGCGTTCTGTCAAGTGCTTTGAAGGTACACTCTTTACAAAGGGAGATTCTTCACTGATTTGCAACTTGCCAACAGAGTGACAACATTGGAACTGGTAGTTAGCTTCCAAAATCATTTGGAAAAATTTAAATTAGTAGATTATTGGACTTTGTATTAAGGCCACCCTTGAACTATGAAAATCATATTTTTCTTAATAAGGTCATGAGAATTTTCCAGGAATGACATAAAAATTTCAGCATCAAATATGGGTTGTTTAAAAATCAAATTATGAACAAATATTATCCTTTCTTAGGAGAGAGTAACATCCCTCCCTACTTTACTGGAATTGGCAAGAAGAAACTAAAGTTTGGCTAATGAAGTTGAGCTGTTGTGAGATGTTTCAAGTCAGAATAGTAATAGTCTGTGCATTCTGAATGCACAATGCTACCTAGTACATGGCTATTTAGGTCATTTGCCTTGTCTACCTCCCTCTTTATATAGTAGAGTTTCAGCTCTTAAGTCTCCTCTGAGTCTCCATAGTGCTGCTTCCTTTCAAAACACTATCATCCGCTTGTCTATCAATCTGTCTTATCTAACTATCTGTCTGTTATTGTCCATCTATCCATCCATCTATTATCTATCACCTATCAATATCTTTCATCCATTTGTCTGTTCTCAATCAATCATCTGTCTATCTACCTATCATCTATCTATCCTCTATCAATCTATCTGTGATCCATCTGTCTGTCTATCTATGTAACAGGATTTAATTATTGTTCCTGGGGTTTGTTATGCCCCTTAAAACCCTCTAGTTCCCAAGTAAATGACACAGAGACCTTTTTTTCTTATTGATAAGCTATAGACCTGGGCAGGTTCTGAGCTATAATAATCCTACCACCCTTAAAAACCTAGATAAATGCCTGTCACTTGCCAATCTGGTGACTCTTGGGCAGCTGCTGCTCCATCAATCTGTCCTCAGGGCAAGCTGCCCTTGGTCACGTGCTCACAGTCCGTGCTACCCCATGGTGACGACTCTCTTCCTTCTCTCAGTCTCTCTCTTTCATTCTTTCCCTGTTTCCCGTTTCCTCCTAGACCTATCACCCTATTCCAAATCCTGTCATCCTATTTTCTCTCTCTCTCTGCCCAGCTACAGGCTGTCAGCAACTTTTATTATCCAATCAGGAATAATTGGGGAACATTCTTAGCATCACATTGATACAGGAGATGATGGTTCAATATTCATAACAATGCCCAGGTAACCAGATCTCTAGGCACTAAAATCAGCATCTGAAAATACAGTGCACAAGATCTTCCTCCAACATTATTGTGTGTGTGTGTGTATGTGTGTGTGTGCGCATGCTGTACACATACATAGAGGTTTGATAACTTGCAAGAATTGTTTCTATTGTTTGGTTTCTGAGGATCAAACGCAGGTCATCACTGGTGGCAGTACCTTTACATCTCACTGACCTTGTTCTATATATTTGTATAAGTGGATTCACACACTATGTTATGTTTTTTACTGGCTATTTTCATGTATTATAATGTTATGGAGGTTCACATATATCTTTTTGTTTTTATAGCACAATTTACTTTTCATCTGTTCATGGACATTTGAGTTATTAACATATTTTGGCTGTGATGAGTAATGGTACTGAGAATATGCAAGTACCCAATTGGATACAAGTTCAAGCTAGATATATGCTTGGAATGGAATCGAGGATCATCTGGTAACACTGTTTAACTTTTTGAGGCACTGCTAAAAGTATTTTCAGTGGCTGACTGTTCTACATTTCTACCAAGATTGCAGGGGTCCTATTTCTCTGCATCTTTGGCAACTCGTGCTATTTTCTAGGTTTTTTTTGGGGGGGGAGGGGGGTTGTGTATTTATTCCAGTATGAAGTACCTCATTTTCGTTTTGACTTTTCTAGTAGTGAATGATGTGGAGCATCTTTTCTTATGGTCGTTTATGTGTCTTCTCTGGAGAAATGGCTGTTCAAGTCCTTTGTCCATTTTTAGACTGGACTGGTGTCGTTTGTTGAATTGTGATGGTTGTTTATGGATCTAGAATTCACAGGTTTACCAGGTGTGATTTCCAGATATCATCTTCCATTCCATGTGTTGTCTTTTTCGTAATAGTGGAGTTGCTTTGTTTTTTGTTTTTGTTTGTTTGTTTTTTTTCTCATAGAATTTAAAAATTTTTGTGAACTTTGGCTTATCTACTTTTTTCTTCCTTTGTTTTGTTTTGAGACAGGGTTTCTCTGTGTAGCCTTGGCTGTCCTCCATGGCTCTCTCTGTAGACCATGCTAGCTTTGAACTTAAGAGATCAGCCTGCTTCTTCCTCCTGAATCCTGGGATTGAGGGCATGGGCCACCACCACCTGGCTTGATTTATCTACCTTTTATCTGTTGCTTGTGCTTTTGGTATCCTAAGAATCCATTACCAAGGTTATGAAGATATGTTTTTTATATTTTTTCCCAAGAGGTTTATGGTTTTAAGTCTTATGTTTAGGTCATCTATTTTGAATTAATCTTTGTATATGGTGTGAGGTAGAGACCCAGTTTCATTCTTCTAACTGAATATCCAGTTATCCCATCATTGTTTGTCAAAGGTAAGTCATCTTTCTTTGGGAAATGATCTTAGTATCCTTATCAAAACTTGAGTCTTCAATTTTTTTGTGGGGAGAGGGTATCAAGACAGGGTTTCTCTGTGTAGCTCTGGCTGCCCTGGAACTCACTCGGTAGACCATAGCTGGTCTCAAATTTGCAGAGATCTGCCTGCCTCTGCCTCCCAAGTGCTGGGATTAAAGGTGTGCCCCACCACCTTCTGGCAAATCTTAGGAATTTTATAACTTTATTTCTGGATTCAATTCTGTTCTGTTGGTTTACATGGCTGCCATTATGTTAGAATCATACTATTATTTTTTTAAACTTTTTGAGATTATAATCATTTCTCCCTTCCCTTTCTTCCCTTCAACCTTCCCATATATACCTCATTCCTCTTTCAGATTCATGGTCTGTTTTTTATGAGAGAGAGAGAGAGAGAGAGACAGAGAGAGAGACAGAGAGATCCTAAATCCTAAATACACAAATACAACCTGCTCAGCCTATATAATGTTACATACACACACATATATATATATATATATATGTTTCCAGGGCTGACCATTTGGCATTGAATAACCAGTTGGTGTGCTTGTCCCTGGAAAAGACTATTTCTCTGGCTTTCAGCATTTCTCAGTTGCTTATAGTTATTTCTGTAGAGTTGAGGCCTCATGGACTTGCCGTCGTCTACTTTAGATGTCTGTTATTCTTGTTCAGCTTGTATTTCAGCAGTCATGTTAGTGAGACTTTGTGGGTGCAGCTTCTGACATTCTCACAGCAAACTTCCTGTTCCTGTGGTTCTTACAGTCTTTCCTTCCCTCTTCCACAATGATCCCCAGGCCTTAGTTGCAGAAGTTATGTGGTAGATATATCTTTTGGGGTTTTGGGCTCCATAACTCTGTATTTTGACTGGTTGTGGTTTTCTGTAATGATCTCTGTCCATTGTAAAACAGAGATGTTTCCTTGATGAGGGGTGAGCACTTATATGTGGGTATATAGGATAAATATTTAGAGTGTGGTTAGGGTTATGCTGATTTAGTAAAGTGGCATTTGTAGGTTGTCCTCCAAGATATATGACTTCACTAGCTGTGGGTAGTTGACTAGGTTTCCAGGACCAGGAATGATTTCCCTCTTGTTGAACAGGTAAGTCCAACTGGAGAGTGTTGGTTACCACCAAGGTGTGTGTGCCACTATTGTACTGTTTTGATCTAAGTAGCTTTGTAGTGAGTTTAGAAACTGTGAAAAGTGAATCTTCTATATATGTTTTTTGTGTGTGTGTGTGTGGGTTTTCAAGACAGGGTTTCTCTGTGTATCCTTGGTTGTCCTGGACTCACTTTGTAGAGAACTCACAGAGATCCACCTACCTCTGCCTCCTGAGTGCTGGGATTAAAGGTGTGTGCCACCACACCCAGCAATTTCAGACAGCTGTGAACTGCCATATGGTGCTGGGATTTGAACCTGGGTCCTTTGGAAGAACAGCCAGTGCTCTTAACTGCTGAGGCATCTCTCCAGCCCTATATGTTCTTTTAAAAGATTGTTTTGGCTATTTGGAGCAACTTTGCAATTCCATATTCATTTGAGGATCTACTTTCCAATTATGCATAAAAGGCAGGTGAAATTTTGATGGGAGATTGCACTGACATCATACGTTTAAGTTATGTTGCCTTACGACTAACCTTGTCTTCCATTTATACACATACATTGTTTTTCTGTTTATTTAGTTCCTTAGTTCCTTCAGTGTTTTGTATTTTTTTTTTTTTTAACTTAGTCTTTCACTTCCTTGGTTACATTGCTTCCTAGGTATTTTATCCTTTGGGATATGGCTATAAATGGATTTTTTTTTTTGGTTTTTCAAGTCAGGGTTTCTCTGTGTAATAGCTCTGGCTGTCCTGGACTCGCTTTGTAGTTCAGGCTGGCCTCGAACTCACAGTGATCTGCCTGCCTTTGCCTCCCAAGTGCTAGGATTAAAGGCATGTGCCACCATGCCTGGAATTGTTTTTTTAATTTCCTTTTGGAATTGTTCTTTGAGGAATCAGCTCTTATGCATTCTATCTTTCCTTCTATTGTTTTTCCCCAGGATGATGGCTAGGAATCCTCTTCTTTTTTGTTATATGATCTTTACTGTATATGGCCTTATGCCCGCTGGGATTGGAATCAAAAGACCTCTACAAAGTGTTCCTCAAAAGCTATTTCTTTTTGACCATGATGGTCCCAGTTTCTAGGAATCTTTTCTAAAGGCACATGCTGGAGTAACTAACCCTTTGATTCATCCTCTGCTTGTCCTAACCCAGCACTGAGCCTTTCCTGGTTCCTGATCTTGTAGCATTCCTCTGCTTGTGGCTTACATTGAGACTAGCTCACTGATGCATTATAGTATAAAATGGTAAGAAATAAGTTTATCCTCGTCTAGCTTACAAATGAATGAGACTCAGACTATGGTGATTTTATTTGGCTTTGGCAATTACTGCAGGGTTACTCCTAATCTACTTTTGGCTACTTCCCCATCTGTGTATCCCAAATACTTGCTGTTTGAATCTTCCTGGGTTATTTATGCTCCAGCAGTCTGGTGTCCTGGGGGAGCATTTCACTCAGGCACGTGTTGCTGGTTCATCAAGACTGATGAAGAACTTCTGTTCTTCCTGTCTTCTACTCCAGGCTCTTTCTCTCTCCACTTTTTCCTTCCTTCATGGACCCTACCTGCAACCTCCAACCAGGTAACTGAAAACCTGCCTACCTCTATTCCCTCCAGTAACTGGCAGTAGCCATTTGTATTTAGCCAATAGTTTTAAATTGAGGAACAAGGTTTGCACAACAAATGTTGGTGTACGTGGGAATTCGCTTGTCTTGGGGCAACCAGATCTTGGTGTACAGAATTTAGCCTTTGAATGCCTAGTAGCACCAGACCATCCCCCAGCATTGTGGAATGTGTTGCTTTTCTCACCACCTCACCACCACTCCTCAGGGTCCATTTGCCATGGTTGATGCTTCCCTCTCCACCCCCATGGTCATGACCTGCCAGCCCTGTCCCTGAGCTCAGGCTGCACTTAGTTACAGTGGCTGCTGTTGAAGCATTGATGATTGGTAACAACTGGGAAGGGGTAGATTGTGTTATCTTCACTTGCCCTCTTTTCCCTATGAGTGTATGATGGGAAAGGGAAAAAAAGGGAGATTAAGTTCAGAAATGTAAAGTATGATACTCCCTATACATTTCATATTTGTCAAAAAATCAAGATAAAATTGTTAAGAAATTTTTATTTCCTTAATTTTGTTTCATGGATGTCAGTGCAGAACATAGTCTTTTGTTTGTTTTTGTTTTTGAGACAAGGTTTCTCTGTGTAGCCTTGGCAATCCTGAACTCGCTCTGTAGACCAGGCTGGCCTCCAACTCACAGAGATCTGCTTGCCTCTGCTTCCCGAGTGCTGGGATTAAAGGCATGCACCACCAAATCCGGCCATTGCAGACAATTTCAAATGCCATGTGGGTACTGGGATTTGAACCTGGGTCCTTTGGAAGAATAGCCAGTGCTTTTAACCGCTGAGCCATCTCTCCAGCCCTCAGAACATAGTCTTTATTGACCATTTGGAAAATATATGTTCATAAAGAAGAAGAAAAATATTAAACATTCATTACCAACTTTTGGTAAATAATCTTTCTAGCCTGTTTTCTGCATTTTTGTTTTTCTTTGTGTGGGTGAACTCTTATAAAGATGAAGAAAGCAGACAAATTGTGTCTCATAACCTACATATGTTTTCTGTCTCTGTGCCCTCTTCTCACACATTGCTGACCAAATTGTGGCCTGGACATTCTCTGCCTTAAGAAGTTGATTGTACATTTCTTTACAGCTGATAACATTTAAAATAAAAAATAATTGCTATTTATATCTGTGGGAGGGATGTGGTGTGTGTGTGGAGGTCAAAGGACAACTTTCAGGGGTTTCTTCTCCTTCCACTGTGGGATCCAGGCATTGGATTTAGCTGACCAGGCTTGTCTAGCAAGTCCCTTTACCCACTAGGACACTTTGTCAGTCCAGCGATTTGTTTTGGTTTTGTTTGTTTGCTTGAGAACACTGTCTTATGTAGTTCAAACTAACTAAACACTTGGTAAGTAGCTGAGATGCCTTGAACTCCTACTGCCTCTACACCCCAAGTGCTGGAATTACCAGTGTGTCACCAGCCTGGCTGAGGGTAACTTTATATAACTGTCTGGTGGGTGATTTGGGAGAGGATGATTTCTATAGTGTACCATCTTGATGTGTGACTAATTATGGATGTACATGTCTTTCACTCTCTGTATACTAATTTTATGTCCCAGTTATATGTAACATTGGGTTCTTTATATTTCTATGTTTAGAAATGCTTTATTTATTTTTATTGATGTGTATGATTGTCTGCATTTATGTTTGTGTTCTCTGTGGGTGTGTTGCCTATGGAGATCATAATAAGGCATCAGATCACCTTGGAACAGTAGCTACAGTTTTGAGCCACCATATGGGTGCTGGGAATTGAACTTGGGTCCTCTGCAAGAGTAGCCAGTGCTCTTAACCATTAGCCATCTCTCCAACCCCAGAAACACTTTGTTTTGATTTAGATCATTAAAAATTGACAGTTACTTTATCACCATAAGTTTCTCCTCATCATAAACAATTCTCAGTTCCCTGTTAAAATGAAAGTTTTGTGCTCTCTTAATATGATTTAGAGTTACTGGGGTATGAATATGTAATTGACTGTTTTCTGATGCCTCTGAGAATATGCTTACTTTGCATAGGATTAGAACTTGTCTGGAAATGGACTTTCTTGCTGGCCTTTTTCTTCCCTGGGAAACTCTTGCTTTGTTCCAGCATTCTAGGGTTTTTCACACCAGTCTCCACAGCTAGTGAATAGGGCCAATCTGTAACTTTCTTCCACATCAATCCCCCAACAGTGCTGTAGGTAGAGATTCCTCATAAACTTTGTTCTTTTGTTTTGATACTTTACCAGATTTTGCTTTTTGATATATCTTGATATTTTAAGGGAAGGTGGAGGAAGAGCTTTCAGTTATTAATGATTTGTCCTTATTTAGTGTCAACTTTAATGTGCCAAAGATGATGTATGTCTTCATGGTAATTTTTTTTAATTGAGAAAATATTGGGGTGGGCAAGCATGTACAGTCTTTTTCCTAGTTCTTATAAACCTTAATAGACTTTTAAAAGAAAGTGTCTTAGTTGTTTTTCTGTTGCTCAGAGGAGACACCATGACCAAGGCAATTTAGAAAAGAAACTTTAATTTGGGGCCTGCTTAAACTTTTAGAGGGTGAGTTCATGATCATCATGGTGGGCATTAAGGCAGGCAGCAAGTGGGCATGATGTTGGAGCAGTAGCTGAGAGCTTATATCTGATCCACACCCACAAGGCCCACAGAGAGCTAACTGGAATGGCATGGGTTTTTGAAACCTCAAAGCCTGTCCCCAGTGACACACCTCCTCTAACAAGGCCACACCTCCCAATCCTTACCAAACAGTTCCATGAACTGTGGACCAAGCATTCAAATATATGAGCCTATAAGGGTCATTCTCATTCAAACCACCACAGAAAGTAATTAGATTTTGGTTTTAGTGACTTGCAAAACACTATATGCATATTTCTTTAAATGGTTTGAAAACCTTTACTGTTTTACTAGTTATACTTCATAGAGAATGTATTTTTTTTTTTTTTTTTTTTTGGTTTTTGGTTTTTCGAGACAGGG
>CAJQZJ010000092.1:32310-72329 GCA_907164525.1 Lophiomys imhausi
GTGTGTGTGTGTGTGTGTGTGTGTGTGTGTGTGTGTGTGTGTGTGTGTGCGTGCGTGTGTGTGTGTGTGTGTGTGTGTGTGTGTTTTAACATCTATGTTACACGCGCCTTAGTGAGTGGTTGAGAATGTGTTAATTGTATTTTAAGATGGAATAGAACTCTGGTATTGATTCTCTCACAAGAGTAGACTACTAGGCAGTCTTAACAGATAATTAGTTTCTTGTATGTTCCAGAACATTCCCCAGTGTTCAAGAAAAAACATGCAACTGTGTCTGTTAAGTGTCAGTAGATACGCTGGATAGCCAAAAGGCAGACACACACTGAGATGTGGCAGAACACCCCCCCCTCCCCCTGGTCTCCATCCAGGAGAGTCTGCCGGGAGCTTGTCAGAGTTGCGCAGCTGCCTCTGGGGCTGACCTGCTGCGTTCAGTGGAGTGAAGTAGCTATGAGAAAGTCAGTCCTGGCAATTTCAGAGAAGTTAAGAGGCCGTTGACTGTAGGCAAGCACATCACTTCAGCTCTGTATTCCAGAAGGAGACGGCTTTGCTTGTCACCCGCCTACTCACATAGCCATGTGTTCCAAGTAAGGAAAAATACCAAACATGTTTATTTTTTGGCTTATTCAAATATTTATATTTTTCTCTAGTTACTTTTCTGAAGTATTTTGGCTCATTTATTTTCTGATAAACAACTGCTGTTCAGTTTTTTGTTTGGTAGGCTGTGATGTAGTTTCTAAATAGATCTGTTTCTTCAAAGGTGATTGGCAAATGGTATTCTTTACAGATCAGTACATGCCAAAGTAGAGAAAATTGGATTTCAATGATTGGAAGTTTCTTCTTTGACTCCAAAAACTGCATTTAAACAACAGGTATCCTAGGACCCCTGTGTGAGGAGAGAGCTGCCTTGTGGTGCTTCACATGTCAGCTAGTCTTTCAAAGGAGGAAGTCTCAGCAAGGGCGGCATCCATGCTTCCTGCTGTGGGCCCCTGTGAGCTACTGTTGACTTTCTTAGTCCTTTCCTCAGCCTCTCTGTTGCCTGCCACTAGGGCCTTTTACTCATTGACTGTACTGTCTTTACTTTCCTAGGGGTTTTGATCCCTGGACAGCTATTCCAATGCTTATAGTGACAGACTTTTAATAAAGGAGACTGAAAGGGTGGGAGGGCTATTCAAGAATGACACCGAGGGGCAATGTTAGGGAGGAAGGAGTTTCTGGAAAAGCTACTAATGCCACGGGCAGACAGAGAGACAGCAGTGTGACAGAGGCCTCATGGACGGTTCAGGCCCCAACATCAGAGATGACAATGTGGCAGGGTCTCTGGATAGAGACCTCAGAGCTCACATGAGAGAAATGGGGTCTTGTTATTTTATTTTATTTCATTTTATTTTATGTTTCTGAGAATGGAGTAAGTTTCATACCACATGCTTGCAGGCAGGTTCTCTGATTCCCAGGCAGGAGGCAGGGATGGGAGAGGGGAGCTGGATGTGCCACCACGTAACTCACTTTCCAGATGAGAGACCCTGGCCCCAGAGTGTCTGTTAGCTAGGAACCCATGGATAGTGTCCCACAGGGCGTGTGTCTGTGTCTGTGTGAGGAGGCTCCTGCAGATATGTGGTCTGAGCAGAGGCTGGGCTTTAGTGTGGCATTCGACAGAAACTTGGTGAGCTTGATGAACAGGTGAGCTCAGCTCTGACTACCTGGTGACCCGACCTCAAATGTTGAGGCTGTAGGATTACCAGGTGGGCATGCCTACCAGGTAGTTGGAGGTAAAGGAGAGCCAGAATCAAGCTGAAGAAGGGTTTATTCTATGATGAGGAGGCTGGAGTTTTCCTTATGACTGTAGTGCAGAGGGTTGATGTTCTGACAGATCTGCCCGATGCTGGAAAGGACAAAAAAGATTCCTTCATGCTAGCTGAAAGGAACAAGAGTGTTGCCCGAAGGTGAAGAAGTGGGCAAGTAGCATGTAGTGCATAGGTAAGGACCATCAGTGAGGCTGAAGACAAGCAGCCAGTGAGCACAGGACTGAGGGGTCATCTTGTGTAAACACTGCTCTCCAACATCTCATTTCTTCAGCAAGCTGAGCCAAGGGCGGTGGGACTGCAGGCGCTGCTGTCAACTGTGTAGAAGAGGGAGCCAGCCGAAGGTGTCAAAATGATTGTGTCAGTGATGTCCCTGCTGGGGCACAGGCTGTGGGAACATGAAGCCAAGTGGTCCTGGCTGTGCTGGGAAGGAAGGAAGAGCCTTAAGACCATGCGTAGACCCAGTGGTCAGGTGTAGAAAGTAGACCTCAGGAAGAAGAGGGTGAAGGCTGAGGGGAAAGCTGTGCTGAGGGAGAACACGAGGGAGATGAGAGAGTGAGCTGTGCAGAAGAGCGGAGTTCCTCACAGGGAAGAAGGGACTACAACAGTGTGACAGCTCAGGGGTTGGCAGGAGGCTGCTGACTCCTGAGAGCACAGCTTGGGGAGGGGAGAGGCTGCTGAGGCCACTGAAGAGGGCCAGTGCCACAGGTGTGTTCCTTAAGTCAATACTCTGCTCCTCGTGTTCTAAGTCCTCATTTTCTAAAAACCAAAGCTTGGGAAAGCTGCTTATTTGTGTAGGTCACATGGTCTCATGACTCTAGGTCCATGCTGGTTTCCTCCCTGGCTTTATGGTCCTGTTCAGGGGTGACCTGGCATACTTACAGTCAGTGCACCGAAATGATAGCTCTCTAGCACCCCTTGGTGGCAGCCGTGGTGTTGCGTTGAGCTAAGTAAGAGAGTGTCTCCTCTCCAGGGTAGCAGAAGTCAGTGGCTGTATCATTGTTGTCAGGAAGCTGGGAGATTTTAGGGGAGAGGTGATTCGGTTCTAGATACCAAGTAGACTGTGGCCTTCAGGTCGAATTCTTTATCTGGTTAAGAATTCCTAGTTTTGTTTTTTTTAAGACTGGGTCTCACTTGTCCTAGTTGGCCTGGAACTCACTATATAGACAAAGTTGACCTCAAACTCACAGAGATCCACCTGCCTCTCCTTACTGAATGCTAGGATTAAAGGCCTATTCTTTGCAATCTTTTTGGTAGTGGATTGTTTGCACCTGTGAATAGCTAACATGCTGCTTAATTAATGAGCTCATTAATGAAGTCCTTTCTGTTGTCACTGGTCTAATGTTTTATCTCTCTTCATTTTACAGGTTGAATATAAGTTGGGATTCCAAGTAGACAATTTTGTGGCTATGGGCATGCCCCAGGTCAATATTTCTGCTCAAGGGGAGGTCCCACGCACTTTATCAGGTGAGCCAGTAATGTCAGACTTAGCATACTGCTTTCAGCCATCTCCCTCATATCCCTACAAGGACAGTTTACTGAGTGCCTGACTTTGAAAGTACTTGCAAAGGCGTGGGTGTGAGAACCACAGACAGCTTAGCTTGTCCTTGTCTCCTTTTCTGCATTGCTGGAATCTCCGTCTGAGTCCCTGCCTCTTCTCTTACTGCCTTTGACTTAAGTCCCACTTCCTACTATTGGCTTGGTTGGCCATTGTACATTTGCATCTGACCACAGGGTATCAAGGCTGTTAGTGCCTCTTGCCCCAGTCAGCTGGTACATCGAAGACTTCTAAGTTTTGCCCTGTGCTATTTACATCCTGCTCTTGCCTGCAGCCCATGGCTCAGCACCCAAGAGTCCAGTCTGTGTTTAGTTCTCACACCCAGGCCTTTGCACATGCCCCAGCATTGCAGCATCATAGGCTGTCTGTGGTTCTCACACCCAGGCCTTTGTACATGCTGACCTCAATTTGGAACCATCGTTCCTTTATTTCTGCTTGTGAATTCCCATCCATTCTATAAGATGCAAAGTGTACAGCATCCTTTTTCCTGTCCCATCTCCGGTTGTTAACTTCTCTGCTTCCCCATACCAACTTGCATTTAATTGTTAATAACTTACTACAGTATTGTGATCCTTGAACAGCATTTGGGCTCAGGATGTGTTTGAATAAATGGACTGACCACCTCATTTCCACCACCCTTACAGCTTGTGAGCAGACCTTTTGAATGGTGTCCTAGGTAGCTTTCTGTTGCTGTCGTAAACATCACTAGGGGAGGAAAGGGTTTATTTCAACTGACTAGAGTTCATCATTAAGGGAATCCAAGGCAGGAACTTGGAGGCAGGAACCAAAGCAGAAATCATGGAGGATAGTTGCTTACTGGCTTGCTTTCCATGGCTTGCTCAGTTTGCTTTCTTATACAACCCAGGACCCACCTGCCTGTGGCTGGCACTGCCCACAGTGGGCTGGGCCCCCTACATCAATCATTAATCAAGAAAATGCCCCACACACTTGCCTAGCCAGTTTGATGGAAACAGTTCCTTATTTGGAGATTATACTCTCAGATGACTCTAGTTTGTGTGAAGTTGATAAAAACAAAGCCACACAGGAAGGCTCTAAGACATGGGGGTTCAAATGGATGGTGGTGATGATGGTTTTAAAGAAAGCATGAGCGACTGTATGTTGTAGAACTTTTCCTGGCAGTTTCATTTGCTCTTGTTAGTGGCACATGTTCAACTAGGCTTTAAGGCAGTGCTGGAACGCTGGTTAATTTTTGAGGGCCAGCAAGGATGTTCAAAAATGTCTAATTTTCTGATCCACTCATATAGATGGTGAAATAATACCTTCCAAATTTGTAGGAAAGGAATCTTAAACTAAAAGATAAAAAGTTAGTAAGATCTACTAATTCATCAACATTACTAGAAATACCTTTAAAAGCTAATCCTATTTAGAAGAGTAGTGTTGTTTTGAATTCATAGCTGAGAACTTGTCAGTTTCATTTATAGGCTTATTATAATTTTCCCCCAAAACAGTGTCTTTATTTCCTCTGTATTTATGAGTAACTCCTTCTTTGAACAAGATGGTTTTTAAATGTGGTTATTAAATGCACATGTACATTTTCCACAGAGAGTACTTGCAAACATGCCTTATACCTGTTTGCTTGTACTGTGGATATGTTTGTTATTGGGGTATGTTAATGTATGTATTTGCCCATCTGTTATGTGCTAGCTCTAAGCCCAACAGAAACTCTCCTGCCACCCAGGTCATTGTGGCTTTGGCTTCCCCACATGTTAGCCAGGCAACAGGAAAGGATGTCTCTGCCTTCTGGGTATCTCAAGTCTGCCCTGCAGACAGAGTATACATGATTTTGTCTGCCCTGCCTTCTTGATATATACATCCTTCAGACTGCTAGCAGCAGTCTATAAATGCATATGGTACTGCATAGTCTTTCCTTTTATGGTAGAGTTTTGTTACTGTTGCTGGTGAGACTGGTAAGGTCAGCAGGGTTTGCCTTATGGTCCTGTAGCTTCAGTATGTTGAAAGCAGAATGCATAAGACAAATGAGTATAGTCAGAATCACAAGCAAGGCTCGGAAGTGATTGTCCCTTCTTCTATGTCTTGCTGTCCTACAGTGAAGGAAGTACAAGTGTCCAGAGCTGTGGCTATCCGGTTGGTCCCTGAGAGCTTCCGTCTGCTCCACCTACTTAGATGTGTGTGTTTGTTTTATTTGAGCAGAAATAAATGAAAATGTTGAATGGTATCACTCCTGATGTTTAGAACACTAAAGTATTTTCTCTTACTTCTTTTAAACAGTGTTTCGAGTCGAGCTTTCCTGTACCGGCAAAGTAGACTCTGAAGTTATGATACTAATGCAGCTCAACCTGACAGTAAATTCTTCAAAAAATTTTACAGTTTTAAATTTTAAACGAAGGAAAATGTGCTACAAAAGTAAGGAAATTATTTAACAAATGTGTTTCGTGTAGATAAGAGGCCAATAGAAGACTGTGTTGTCTGTTCACAGATTTAATTATGACCAAGTCTTGATCACAGTTGTGAGGGAAGGAAGACACATTAGTAGGTGAGATTCTGGGGTAAGCCCCAGATACTGTGTAGCTGGGATCCCCTTCAGCATCTGGTTCTCAGCCCCGACAGTCGCCTGTTTCCATTAGGAGTGGGAGTGGCGCTGTGTTGCCCCAAAGGTAAAGAAGGAAGATGAACCTCACAGACACACAGAGCAACAGAATACTGAGCATTTGCTCCAGGGACTTGGGTTTTGCAAGGCCTTTGCCTTGGGGTCACGTGGAGGCACATTGGAACCATGTGTCTGCTGTTTTCAGGATGGAGGATACATTTTCACACCTCTCCATGGCTCAGGTTCTTGTCTGTAAAATATGTATGATGTGGGCTGGAGAGGTGGCTCAGAGGTTAAGAGCACTAGCTGTTCTTCCAGAGGTCCTGAGTTCAATTCCTAGCAACCACATGGTGGCTCACAGCCATCTACATTGAGATCTGCTGCCCGGGCATATATGTAGAGCAAATACTGTATACATAATAAATAAATAAATGAATGAATGAATGTTTAAAAAATATACATGATGCTGTTTCAGAGAGTTTTTTAAGGATAATTAAATCTAGCGTAGAATTAGAAAGTCACATGTGGGCACTTGATAATTATCAGCGGTTTAGGATTTGAATTATATTGTCTTATCACTTAGGAAATCACCACAGATACTAGTGAGTTCTACCATACCAAAACTGAGCTTTGAAACTTTAAGATTCTTTTTTTTTTTTTTTTTTGGTTTTTCGAGACAGGGTTTCTCTGAATATCTCTGGCTGTCCTGGACTCGCTTTGTAGACCAGGCTGGCCTCGAACTCACAAAGATCCGCCTGCCTCTGCCTCCCAAGTGCTGGGATTAAAGGCGTGCGCCACCACCGCCCGGCGGCAATGAAACTTTAAGATTCTTAGAGGCTGTCTAATCTCCATGTAGCACAGAGGTAAAGTTTTCAGAATTTACAAATAGGTGGAACTGTTTACTGCTGAAAGTAGAAACAAAGCAAACCATAAACTCAGTGGATATTTTCCATAGTCTGTATGCTCTACATACAGTAATCCTGCATTCTCACATCAGCTTCAGGTGATACGTTTTCAGAAAAGTCTGAGTAACCTGGCCAAAGTCAGACAAAGTGCTTCAATCAAGAGCCAAGCCTGTGTTCTTACTTTTTGTGAAACTGTCTATTTACAGATTTCCCAGTGAAATTGGTGCTGGGTGTTGTTCAAACACCCAAGGTCAGCAAGTGAGTTATAGTGGCAAATGACAAGATACAGACTAACAAAGAAGCTATATTGCATTGAAAAGAGACATTTTAAAATAAAAAGTTAGCACCCTTAGCTTTAGTTCTATGAGTTAATAGACCTACATCAGTGTAAGTTGAAAGCCTAAGGGAACTGGAGGCTCTACTGCCAATCTAGTTTCATGTGATTGGCATGAGGACACTGGGCCTTGAGAGAGGCCACCTAGGCTTATATGACTAGTCAGTGAGGAAGGGTGGATGGATGGATAGATAGATTCTAGGGTTGGACCCAGGGTGCTTTATCATTGAGCTATATTCAAAATTCTATTTTAGAATTTTTATTTTGAGACGGTTTTGCTAAGTTACCCAGGCTGTCCTTGAACTCGCTATGTAAACTAGTCAAGCCTTGAACTTGTGATCCTCCTGTCTTCAGCCTCCTTGGAAGCTGAGATTAAGGTGTGTGCCAGCCACCATGGCTGACTTCTGAAAACCGTTCCATTTTAGATTTAATGTATGCCACCTTCTTAATTTGGCAGGCATAGTTTGTCTACTTTAATCATGTAGTTTTGTTCATGACTCAAGTTACTTTAGTATGTGATTCTATTGTATTTATCTGGTCTCCTACTCTATGGAACTTAAAAAAAATTGAACTAGCAAGCATACCCCAGCTGCGTGGAATGCTAAGAGCTATTACTCCCTAGAAGGAATTTCTGTGTCCTGTGAGTGAGAGTTGCAGATCAGGGAGTTTTGTTCCTCTGGAACTGTAGCCTTTCCATTCATGGTTGTGCCATGAGTTTCCATGAGGACAGTGTAAGTTTGTGGGCTTCCCTACGCTCTTGATCACAGAACCCATGTCACTCGGGACCTGTGAGTAATTGGCACAGGCTGTTTCTTGATTAGTGATTGCACTGTTGACGGTGTGGTAGTTTTCATTATCTTACTGCAAACAGCTTGTGACTTGTTCAAGCAATGTTCAGAAGATACATTGGTATCTAAGGATTCTTATGGGAAACAATGTCTAAAGTGCTTTTTATTTCCCTTTTAATCTAGAACTTGAAGAAGTAAAAACTTCAGCCTTGGATAAAAACACTAGCAGAACTATTTGTAAGTGTCACTGTTATCTTTCCCCGTGGTGAGCGTGGAGAAGCCCTGAGTGCACGTGAGCATGATTTCATGAAGCTTGAACCTGGTTCCAGGCGGTGTTAGCTTGCCGTCCGTCCGTTTAGCGGGTGCTTTGTAGATTGATAGGTACATCAAACGGACCTGTTAGGATATTGAAGAGAATTCAAACATACTTTACAGCAAACTAACAAATACCTTTTAGAAGCAAGAATTTGTATTGTGGTTTTTCTCAGGTAGGCTGGATAAAGGAACGGATATTAAAAAGTATGTGTAAGACCTTCATTAGCAGTGCTTGAGAATCTGACTTGTGGCCACTGTGTTTAGTTAGAATACATTTATAGTCGCTAGAAACATCCCTTTTTATTCATTGATCAGGTTGTCTTTTTGTCCTATACAGTTTGTCAAAGTATGCATACTTTTTGTGTTATTTAACCTGTGTTTAACTTCCTTATAATTGGTAGTTCAATTTTGCATTTGATTAGACTTAGGATCACCTCTTTTGGTAAGAATATTTCATGGGTGGTCCTGTGTGCTTCATGTTTATCTTTTTAGCACCTCAGAGCACAAGGTATCTGTCCCAAAGTAAGCTTTTTTTTTTAAGGCAAAATAATGTGAGACTGTGTGCTTGCTAGACTGCTTTCTTTAGTTTATCTCCGAGAAGGAAAAGAAAAAACTTAAATGTCACTGTTTCCCAAGTTCATTTAAAAAATTCTGGTGGTTTATTTGCTTTTGTTTTCTTTTAATCCTCATAGGGTATTTCTTACTAAGAGCAATGCAGACCGTTCTTGGCTTTCATCTGCTCCTTCCCTGTTCTTTCCTTTCCATCTTCTATCACTCTATTCAACATTTATCAAATCTCAGTGTACTAGTGTGTGACTGAGGCAGAGGATTAAATTGAGTGAGCACCGCAGCCTCTAAACTTAGAGTGTCCTAGGGGAGACAGCAGCGCAGCATGGTAGGTGGCAGAGTGACAGGTGAGCACCAGGGCTGTGGGAACACCAAGGAGGGGCTTGTAACCCCTCCGAAGGAGAGTGACAGCAGCTGTCTAAGTAAAGGGCCTGAGAGCTGAAGGGCAGCTGGATTCTGGAGGTCAGTTTCAGTGAGGGGTAGGAACGGAGCTCCGGGCGCTGGAGGCCGAGCGACTGAGCGGAGTGTATGTGTGGACGGCCTGCCCCGTGGACCTCTGTGCTTGGGTCGCATTGTCCTCGCAGGTCTTGGGACTTTTGTACCTCTCCCAAGACTTTACTACTTTCCCACAGCACACAGACACCCTTGAGAATCTTGTTTCCATTTGGCCCACATCTAACTGTCCCACTTGGTCTCTTGAATTAATCTAGTTTTTTTCTTTTTTAACTCATTGTTTAGATTTTTGAGCAGTCTTACTGTGTAGTCCAGGCTAGCCTCAAGCTCAGAATCCTCCAGCTCAGCCTTCTTCCTGGTGCTAGGATTACAAGCTTGTGCCACAATGTCTAGCTTGGAGTTTGGGTTTTTGAAAGCAACCTTGTTTTTCCTTTTACTGTTTTTAAAAAATACCATATTTTTAGTTATTCTTTAGGAATTTCACATATGTATACAATGTATTTTGATCATATCTATTCCCCCTCCAATTCTTACTACATTTCCCTTCCACACAAACCCCATCCCCTCTTTTAAAAGCTACCTTTATTTTTTGTCCTGATCTATCCCGTATTTCCACCTTTCTTTTTAAATGTGTATGTGTGTGTATGTCTCTCTGTGCATGTGCACAGCACATGTAATGGAAGTCAGAGGAAAATTGAGGGGAGTTGGGGCTCTACCTTGTTTAGTCAGGGTCTCTTGTTTCTGCCATACAATGTGTGCTCTAGGCTCACTGGCCCATAAGCTGCTGGTGTCTCCACCTCCCACCTTGCTGTGTATAGGAGTGCTGTATTATAAGTACACACCACCACATCTGGCCTTCTATGTGGGCTCCAAATTTACATGGCCAGGCTTGTGCAGCAGGTGGTTTACTCACTGAGCCATTTCCAGCGCGCAGTTCTTAATCTGTTTTTTAATTTGACATCTCTACATGAATGTGTGCTCGTAATTTCAAACTTAACTTGCACACAAGGAAAAACTCATCTGAAGGATTTCAGCTGTCTCCAACCTGTTTCTTTTCTATGTTTGTAAAGACGGCATCCAGGTGATCCTGTAAGCCAAAGCTTTGCTCCCTTTTCCTGTTAGCCTTATAAGGTTCGTTAGTCCACTTCAAATCCACTCCTTCCTCTTCTGGCAGTAGTCTCTCTCTCGTAGCACTGGTGCGCCTCTCCTGGTGTTCCCCCTGCAGCTGGTTTGCCCAGCATGCGGGCGTCAGTGGCTGCCCGTGTCTGTGCTCTGCTCCACACCTTGCAGGGATTACCCATCTCATTTGGGATAAACTCCAAACTCCTTGGGTACTTCAAAAATGGGATCATAATGTGAATGCACAGTGAAAGCATCTGCAGCCCTGACTCACCAGTTTTGTTCATGGTGTGTGTATGGTTGTCCCTGTGAGCCCCTTCAGCCTCCTGCTGTCCTCTGATCAACCTCAGAGGGTGTGTGTGTGTGTATTGTACTCACTCATCCATTGAATTAATTTTCCTACTCCTTAAGTGTTTCTTGTCTTTAAATAATGCTACCTGTGTATAATCATATTTAAGCATTGGAACCTTTAAAAAAATTAAAGAAGCAAAATAATATTTATTGATCAAAAGAACTGTGCTATCTGTCCAGCAGGGTGAATGTTAGATGTATGTAGCCTTGAAGCTACAAATCATTAACATGATATAAATAGAGTATGGCAGCGTTATCCTGGTCGTTCTACATACCACATAGGCAAGGTGGCAAGTGGCTGCCGTGCAGAACAGTGCATTCCATTTCTCTGTTTCTGTAAATATGCCACATAACGTAGCTTATTGGAATGCATTCTGTGGGACAGCGCTGCTGTGTGTCTTATATGCTGGGGTATTTTGAATATACCACTTGTGAGGGACCATGGTTCTTGTTAGCCAGAAATTTTATTTAAAGTCTTTTCTTAAAACTATAACAAAACCACCAAAGTTTGAGTGAGCACAGCACTGCAGGTGTCTGGTTTTATCAAAGAATGAGTGTGATGAAATGCAGGCCTTTTTGTGAGGAACATGGTATACTCTGTGTTAGGTCAGCTTTGTTTAAAAAGCCTAATGTGCTTTTCATTTTTGTTTCAGATGATCCTGTACATGCAGCTCCCACAACTTCCACGCGTGTGTTTTACATCAGCGTAGGGGTTTGCTGTGCCGTGATATTCCTTGTAGCAATAATATTAGCCGTTTTGCACCTTCATAGTATGAAAAGAATTGAACTGGATGACAGGTATTGTACATGTTTTGGGAAACACATTACTTGCGTATTCATGAGTGCCCACCTCCACATCCATGCACACGGACAGGGGAGGGGAGAAAATGTCAGACCCAGCCAAAGAGGAAATAAGTTATCTTGGTTACCATTACCTTTATGTTTTTCTATTTTTATTTTTACCTTTCAAATATTTGTAAAGTTTAACCTGGGGGAGAAGTAGAGGTCAAATATATTTTTCATCTTTATTATCTTGACTTGCTCCTTACTTTCCTTCTAGTTCCTCCAACCTCCTCCTTGCATTCCTCTCTCCCATCTGCCTTCTCTCCCCACTCCACACTTGAATATCTGCTGTGCTTTACAGTTTCCTGGAGGATCCTAATGTACAGCAAAGTAGAGACACTCTGGGTAGATAATTACACTAAGTGTTGGGATTACAGAGATTAATGATACACTTCATGGTATCAAGGTTCTTTGATGTTAACCCATAATTACAGTATAGAATTGATGATTCTGATATTTATAATGTAGTGTGGGAATACAGAGGGTGCCCGATTAACCTGGTGAGTCAGGGATGACACTGTAGCTAGAATGAATGCAGTGAGAGGTGAAGATGTAATGGTAGATACGTGCTCATAACCCTCAATCCTTAGTGACTAAAGACATCCTCAGCGCTGTATTTGACTTTGACCTTTGAACCCTTTGTACCTGTCTTATTGAATCCTTGCGACTTGTCAGATGATTCCTTACCCCTCCTCACTCTGTGCCTGCACCCTGTGTCTCAGAGCTTTTGTTCATACTGGGGCTCTGGACTTTCTGCCCGTCCAAACTCCTTACTCATATTCCAGATCCAGAACCATCTTTCCCACACTGAAATGTTAGCTCTTTCCAGGCAGGGAGGAGAGTGTCTTCTCTCTCAAAACTCAGTGCTAACACTGTATGGTAAACTCTCGAGGTAAGCAATCATTCCCCTGTAAACAGGATCTGGGAGCTGCTTGGATCCATTGCTCACTACTCTGTCTCCATTGTTCTCCTTTGCTTCCCTGAGTAGGGAAAGAAGAGAGGGATGGGAATTCAGCGGGACACATGCAGGTTGACTGTTGCTGTGCTAAAACCCCGACCAAAACCAACGTAGAGGAAGGACAGATGGGTTTATGTCAGTTTACACTTTCAGGTCGCAGTCTACCACTAAGGGGAATCCAGGCAGGAACTGGAAGGCAGGCGCCTGGAGCAGGAACTGTGGAGGATGGATTGGAACTGCCCTGCTTTCTCAATCCTATTTAGCTAGCTTTCTCACACACCGAAAGCCCAGTTGTCTAGGGGTGCCGCTCACAGTGGGCTGCACTCTCACATCAACCAAGACGCTCCCTCATCTACAGAGCCACGGGCCCATCTGATTGGGCGGTTCCTCAAGAGATTCCTTCATAAGGCTGCAGGCTGCGTCAGGTTGACAGCTAGCTAACTCGGGCAGTGGATGCTGTATTTCAGAATGTCTGCTGTACACTGTGATATTGGAGTTCATTGATTTTACACAGGAAGAACTGGTGTTTAGAAGCAGTTGAGAGGATAAAAGTGATAATAGACATTTTGTATACAAGTCTGACAGATGATATGAATGATGAGTCACTTAAGAGCAGGGTACTCATAAGTCATGCTCTATTTTTTGTGGTTTTGGCTTTTTGAGGCAGAGTCTCGTGTAGCCCAGGCTGGTCTTGGTCTTCAACTCTTGATCCTCCTGCCTCCACTTCCTGACAAGCACATACTGTTATATTCAGCTCACAGATCTGTTCGGATGCCCCTAGAGCTGTGTTTTCCTTGACTGCTAATGTGTGTGTTAAGGCCATGCACTCACTCACACAGGGCACAGCTATATTGTAACGTTTAG
The DNA here is from genome assembly GCA_907164525.1 of Lophiomys imhausi. Taxonomy (NCBI): domain Eukaryota; kingdom Metazoa; phylum Chordata; class Mammalia; order Rodentia; family Muridae; genus Lophiomys; species Lophiomys imhausi. The sequence continues at coordinate 45,731 of CAJQZJ010000092.1, forward strand.
ATTCCATGAAGCGTACGTGTCTTTCTGGTGAGTACTCACCACCCACAAGCAAACTCTCTAGGTTGCTAGAGATTGTCTGAATAAAACCAATTTATATTACTGCTTGTTTTCAGGGCACAGCCTGGTAGTTAGAGCTGGCCTCTGGGGCGAGGGAATCTGCAGCTGTCCCATTACTAGCCTTATAGCCTCCTCCCCTGTAAAGATGAGACTGTGGGCTTTACAGAAATGTCTGAGTCCTACATGCAGCAAGTGCTGCTGTGGTGATTTTGTTCTCAGAATGATACAGTGTGCTAATCATGGTTGCTTCAGCTAGTCCCGTTCCTCCTAGCAGTTACATATGACACACCAGGCAGCCAGATGATGGGGACCAGGTTCCTGTGCGGTGCTCTGACAGCACTAAGGAGACGCCTGCTGCTGCTCTCTACATAGCCCTCTTGCTGATTGTGTAATCAATCCCAGAAACAGACTTAAAGACATTGCCTTCTGGGATTGGAGCGCTACACTGGTACAAGGCATGAAGGCTGCATTCTGTCATTTCTGTATTATAGTTACATGAAGCGTGTGCTGTGTACCAGGCTCTATTCCCTGGGAGGCTTCATGGGACCTGTGCTGCTGCAAACTCTTGGGGTGGTAGACAGTTCATTGTGAGCACCCAAGAGCCAGTGTCCTGTTACATATAAAGTTTGGATGCTGAGATGTGCTCTCAATAGGGACACATGGAGACCATGCATGGGCTTTCCCTTTTCCAACACAGAAGCAAACTGATTTGTAGTCTATCACACCAGGTGAGTCTGTCCTCAGGGGCAGAGTGTGTGTCCACAGACACATCTGCAGCTGCCCACTTTCTGGTCTCTCCATTAGTGACTGGGAAATCCATTCCTTGTGTGTGGATTCCATGTTTACATGTGGTATTCGGTAGTATCTTCATTTTTATTTTTTACTTTCCATTTTTTCTAGTACCCCACTGCCTTCATCATTAAGGTAGCAAAATGTGGGGTTTTTGTTTTTTCTTTTCTGTATTTGTTTTTACACTTACTGTTGTAACAGACTGGCATACATAGTAATATACAGAGTCTTAAGATTTATTTTCTTCCTTTTGGAGACAGGGTTTCTCTGTGTAGCCCTTCCTGTCCTGGAATTTGCTCTGTAGACGAGGCTGGCCTTGAACTCAGAGATCAGCCTACCTCTGCCTTCTGAGTGATGGGATTAAAGGCGTGCACCACCACTGTCCAGCTTAGTTAGAGTTTCTGTTGCTGTGATGGAACATGGCCAAAAGCAATGTGGGGAAGAAAGGGTTTATTTCAGTTGGTAATTCTTGGATCACACTCATCATGGAGGGAAGTCAGGGCAGGAGCCCAGGCAGGAACTGACTCAGGAGATGTGGAATAAGGAGTACTGCTTCTTGGCTTGCCCAGCCTGCTGTCTTATGCACCCTGGACCCCCATCTCGGGGATAGCACCACCCACACTGAGCTGGGCCATTCATTAATCAGGGAAATGTCTCTCAGTTGTGCCACAGGCCAGTCTGGTGGCAGCATTTTCTTAATGCTGTTGAAGTTCTCTCTTCTGAAACAGCTGTGACTTGACAAAAAACTACCCAGAACACTCAGCAGCTCTTTTGAATGAAGAATGAATAGAAGCAGAAAACTCAATTTACTATGCTAAATAATTCCTTTTTCATCATATTTCAGCAGCTGATGTTAGAAGCAAGCATCCCACTCCATGGGTGGGGCTTCCCTTTCACTGAGTTAAGTAGTTAAGTCCCTTTGCTGTGTTTTGGGCTCTCGTAGGGGCCTATTTGGACCCCTTTGGGCTTACTGTGCCAAGAGTTGTTGTAGGTGTTGAAGAGAGTGGAGTGAGCTGTCCCCATAGAGTTTGCAGTCTGCCTTGATGAGACATTCAGCAAGAAGGCCCAACTGGAACATAGAGTGGGAAACTACATTGTGTTCACTTTTGTGTCCTCAGTCGCCAGCAGCACCTGTCACATGATAGACACTTGATTAGTATTTATTGAATGAATGTATGGATAACTAGATGACTCACTAAAAATAGAGAGTGAGACTTTAGTATTTTGAAGATCTTTGTCTGAATCCTAAATCGGGGTGCTTACAGGTTCATGAAAATCAAACTTACTTAGACTACTTGTAAACTATTAAATGTTAGCAGATAGACATTTTAATCTGTTTTCTCCCTCCTGTGATGTAGCTGTGAAGGTATGGGCTTTCCTGGGTGCCAGGGACAGATCTCTCACTGTCCCTCGCTTTTCTCATAATAGTAAGTGTTGGTTCCAAAGAAAGTTTCTTCTCCCCATGTTACTTTGCTTATTTCTTACTTGGCATTTCCCACCCAGTGTCTGGGAAGGAAATGAAAATCTGATGTAAGTAGCCGGAAAGCCTGACTGCTCGCACTCTTTAGACATTTTTAGGTGACACAAGGGTGCCATCTCCTGTTCAGTTGTCAAAGTTTATTTAGCCATAGGCACTGTTCCTCGAGGGGAATATTTGTTGAGTTTTCACATACATCATAAATTTGAGCCTTACAGAAATCCTGTGAGACAGGTTTTCTCACTTTACTTCTGTAGAGGAATTCCTCATGTGCTTCCCCTTTGAGATGCCTCTTTTCTTTCCTCTGCACTGAATGCTGAACTTCTAACACATTTGACTTTTACTGAGATCTTTGATGAGAAGTACTCAGCAAAAACACATACCTGTAGGTCCTTATCATTCTAAGCTTGGGGACATGATTCATACTATTCCTCATGATAAAACAGTAATAGTTTTAAGTGTAGGTCTGAGGGCCAAGCAGTGTCAGTGCTGTACTTGCACATTGCCCATGTAACCCTTTTAGCAGTCTTGTTGGGAGTAGCTTTATGCTCCCTTTGTCCCCAAAGAGTTTGAGGCTCCAGAAGGATTGAATAGTTTGCCTAAGCTGCACAGCTGGTGATGAGGGCAATTATGACTTACAGGTTTATGTTCTCCATTTGCTTATAACCAACTACATATGTAAACGCACATAAATCACTACTTAATGACTTCCAGAACTCTGACCCCATGATGGCCTGACAAATCTTTGTTACATTATCTGAGTTGAAAGTCCCTTCAGCAAAGTTGCTGGGAAACAATGCTGCTGCAGGCTCACAGGAAGAAGTAAGAACCTGCAATGTGAGCATTTCCAGGGAGGGCATGCTGAGGGCATCCCATTAGACAAACAGGCATTTCACATGGAGGATGTGGCTCTCTGAATGTTCATCGTAGGGCACCCCTATCTCAGTACTTTAGCCACAATAGTAGGTAATTCTAGATTGTATCAGTGGTAAAGGCTACATAGAGCTCACAGTCCTCATTACTTGGATGCTCTATGTCTTTACATTTTCACACGTTTGTTTGGGCTCTTGATAAAAATACAGACTCACATGTAAGTAATTTCCAGATTATATAGCACTTGATCACCAGTTTCATTGTAATCACCAGGTTTTGAAAACACAGTGATAAGGTCCAAAGAACAGTCAAAAGGTTGTTCATATGTAATACATTTGGAGCCTCTGGAGGGCTCCACTACCTTCCTCTGTAGTTGCAGAAGTCCTGTCTGGCTGTCTGGTTTTACTCTTGGTGCTGAATCTCTCTGCTTTACTTCTCCATGTCTACAAAATTAAAAGGAATAAGGCAGTAAGATCGAAATGTGCCCAAGGGTGACATGTGAACAGATTGCTACCCACTGAAAAGTTGGAAGAATGTGTTTAGGAACCGTTGATGTTTGTCATCACAGACCCCTGATTAACACTATTTGAGCTCACCACCTTCTTCTTACTTAAAAAGTATGGTGATGTTTCAAGTTCTAGAGATGTCTGAGAATCATAAGTTCCTAAAGTGGGCGGAGCCAGAGAGGATGTCCCTTCTAGCCCTGCGAGTGGCACACTGACTTAGTTTGTTATCACTTGTCCACAGTCCATTTGATCTGGGCCATTACTTAAAGGAGCTTGCTGTTCTCCTTTTCTGAAAGCCAGTTCAATTGGATGGCCTGGGCTCCTCTCTAGAGAGGTGAGCCACAGTTCCCTGGCATCCTCTGTTCTCAATGATTTTGCTCTGATGGCGTGCCCAGTCATTTTGAAAGTAGAAAAGAAAGCAAAATTGAGCCCTACATTGTGAGGCCACCCTACATAGCAGTTCAGTGTGGAATGCTGATAGAGATGTATGCATTTATTGTGATCTCTATCAGAAATTTAGGCAGGTTATAAAGCTACACATATTTTATATGTATGGAAAAGAAATTTCTCATTGAGGCTCACTTGTCAAATATTTCTCTCTTAAAATTATTTGCAGCATCAGTGCCAGCAGTAGTTCCCAGGGGCTCTCTCAGCCATCCACTCAGACGACTCAGTATCTGAGAGCTGACACACCCAACAATGCAACTCCGATCACCAGTAAGAGTTAATGTAATTCTAAAACTGTTTGCGTGTGATCTCTGTCTGTGCTCCTAATATTGTTCATGTGTTCGTGGAATTAATGTACATGCATCTAACTTGTGCTAAAGATGGTTTGATCTTCAATTTTTGTTTCTAAGAGCATCAAATAAAAATTTTGGAATATTTAAAGTAAAAATAATTATTAAAGTTAATTTTGCTTTGGGGAGATTTCCATAGTTAATTATACTAAAAGAGCTAATATGTCAGTTTTATACAAATCCAAACTGAAGGTGCTCAGGTGGTTGTGTGGAATAAACTAATGTTCCCATGGGGCACGTAAAAACTTTGCAGTGGTTGTGCTCCTCTGATGTTGGAGACTGAACTCAGTGTCCCCAGCATGCCAACTGTGCTTTGTGTCATGGAGCTGTCCACCAGTCCTTTCCAATCTTAATGCAGATCTAGTTACCATGGCATGTTATGTGCATGGATGTTTTTGTTTTGGGGGGGGAGGGGGAGGTTTCAAGGTAGGGTTTCTCTGTGTAGCCCTGGCTGTCTTGGAACTCATTTTGTAGACCAGGCTAGCCTTAAACTCAGAGATTCACCTGCCTCTGCCTTCCAGGTGCTGGATAAAGGTAAGTGCTGCTGCCACCACCTGGCTTTTTTGAGGGAGGTGTCTGTCTGTCTGTCTGTCTGTCTGTCTGTCTGTTTGTCTATCATCTATTTATTGTGCCACACTGGGATCAAACCAAAGGGCACTCACACATACTACAAGTGCTTTACCACTGAGTGACATCTCTGGCTTCTAATTTCCTTTTTAAAAAAAAAAAAAAAAAAGATTTAAGCATGTGTGTGTGCTAGTGTCCACAGATGCCAGAGGTGTGAGATCTTCTTGGAGCCAGAGTTACAGGCACTCGGAACTGCCTCATTTGGGTGCTGGGAATTGAACTTGGATTCTTTGGAAGAACATTGAGTGTTCTTAGCCACAGAGCCATTTTTCTAGTCCTAATTTTCTTCTTATTAACAGAATTTTGATGAATGTTTTTACCTAACTGGTTTTTAGTTCAGGCTGGTCTGGAACTCTAGCACATAGCTTAGATTGTCCTTATATGGGCCACCATTCCCAGCCCATTTTTATTTTCATGCACTTCAGGGTTAGGTATTTTGGGGAAAGTAATTTGTTTGCTTGTTTTTTTGAATCAAGGTTTCTCTGTGTTCCCTTGGCCATCCTAGAATTTGGTCTGTAGACAGACGGGTTTCAAACTTAGAGATCTACCTCCCTCTGTCTTCCGAGTGTTGGGATTAAAGATGTGAGCCACCATCACCCAGCTAAAGTAATTCTTTAAAAAATAATTAATTGACAAATTTATTATATACAATGTGATGTGAAATATACATGTAATAATGTAGTCTTTGTTGGAATATAATTTAGATACAGCGGGGAATCAGTTGAAAAGAAAAGAAAACAACACCACCAAAAAAAACAAAAACAAAACACAATAGAAAGAAAGACTCAGAGCCAAAAATCAGGTCTTGCTTTGGAAAGGACACTGATCAATTAGGATTTTGTAGACAATTAGCTGTCATCCTTGGACTGGCACTCTCTTATTAGATCAGGACTGTCTTCCTCTCTGTCTTGGTCAGTATTCTTTTGTTGTGAAGAGGCACCATCACCAAGACAACTCTTATAAAAGAAGACATTTAATTGGGGGCTTGCTTACAGTTTCAGAGGGCTAATTTGTTCTCCTCATGGCTGGGAGCACAGTGCATTATGGTGCTTGGACAGTAGTTGAGAGCTACATCCTGATCCACAAGCAGAGAGAGTCTGGGCCTAGTATGGGCTTTTGAAACCTCAAAGCCCACCCCCAATGACGTACTTCCTCCATTAAGGCCACACCTTCTAGTCCTTGTAATCTTTTCAAACAATTCCACTCCCTGGTGGCTAAGCATTCAAGTATATGAGAATATGGGGGCCATTTGTATTCAAACCACCCCACTCTCAGTGCCCTGTTTTGGTCTTTCTAAACTGTTTCCATTGAAAAAGAATCAGAATTGTTAGAAGAGCAGATTCCAGGTCTGGGTCAGGAAGTGAACAGGGCAAATCTGAGACATGTTGCTGAGCAACAGATCAAGGATGTTGCTGCAGATTAAAGCTCTCACTGACCAAGGATGGAGCCGTTGAGTATACAAGAAAATAATGACTGCAGTGAATTGGAACAAAAAGATGTGTAATAATCCATAAATTTATAATGCTTAAAATTGCTCAGCATAATTGATTACCAAGGCTCCATCAATACCTTATTATTCTTTTGTTTGTTTGTTTTGTTTTGTTTTTCGAGACAGGGTTTTTCTGTGTAACAGCCCTAGTTGTCCTGGGCTTGTTTTGTAGACCAGGCTGGCTTCAAACTCACAGATATCCTCCTGCCTCTGTCTCCTGACTACTGGGATTAAAGGCGTGCGCCACCATGCCCGGCCATTACAGACAGCTGTGAACTGCCATGTGGATGCTGGGATTTGAACCTGGGTCCTTTGGAAGAGCAGCCAGCCAGTGCTCTTAACTACTGAGCCATCTCTGCAGCCCCCACCACTTTATTATTTTGACTCTGGTTAAATGAAGTGTATTGCAGGGTAACGAACTAATGCTGGTTGATGAGAACAAACATTTCTTTACAGAAGGCTCCCAGCTAATCAGTGTGAAAGGAATGATACAATTATAAAATGACATTTACAATCCTTAACAAAATACTTCATTTAGTAAAGATTGTCATTGATGAAAACCCTAAAAACAAAGGGAATGGAGGCTTTACCATTAGCTGGCTCAGATCCTCCCCTAAATCTGCTGAAACTTAACAGTACAAAAAGGATAGCAACCAGATATTTTGTACCCGGGGATATGATGTTCTAACCCAAAATAGTTAACCTGGATTTAATCAAGGTTAGGACTTGAATCTGTCATGTACTGAGGGGACAGAGGAAGATAAATGATATGCCAAGGAGCAAAGAGGCCAGTTCTGCATAATTGATCTATTCATCACTAAGACAGTGGCAAGTAAGGAGACCAAAAAAAAAAACTTAAAAGATATGACAGCACCTACTGTCACCCTCAAGAAAGAAACATAATGAACCTTTCATGAAAATGCCAAGGTAGCTGTGAAAGCCACGGCCTCAGAGAAGGGCTCATCATTGCTGTTAATGCTGGTGTGCCAGGGTTTGCTTATTAAGGGGCCTGTTCTTACTTGTGGACATGACCTTATAAAATAGATCATTCAGTGAATATATATGCTAAAATTTTTTTCTTTTAAGAAAGCCAGTGAAAATACATTTTATTTACATATTAAAAATTTGTCATTAATGTGAAATTTACTTTTTCTTTTCGAGACAGGGTTTCTCTGTGTATCTCTGGCAGTCTTGGACTCACTTTGTAGACCAGGCTGGCCTCAAAGTCACAGAGATCTGCCTGCCTCTGTCTCCCAAGTGCTGGGATTAAAGGCGTGTCCCACCACGCCCAGCTGAAATTTACTTATTTCTTGTTTTTAATTGTAGACATAATTGTAGACATCTTATAAAGAAACAGATAATTCATTTATTAATGCCAAAAGCAAAACAGTGAAAAAAAATTTAACCTTTATTTTTGTTTTATATCTATGAGCGTTTTTCCTGCATGTGTGTATGTGATCATGTGTGTGAAGTGCCAGCAGAGGTCAGAGATGGGTCCCCTGGAACCAGATTTAAAGATAGTTGTAAGCTGCCATAAAGGTTCTAGGAATCTAACCTGGATCCTCTGTAAGAGTAGCAAGTGCTCTTAAATACTGAGCTTTCTCTCCAGCCCCCACAAAATATTGTTTAAAAAGCTCAATATAAACATAATTTGTTTTATGACTGAAAAAAGGATATGCATGATGGTGCACGCCTTTAATGCTAGCACTCAGGAGGCAGAGGCAGCTGGATCTCTGAAGCTGAGGCCAGCCAACCCTACTTACTGAGTTGCAGGCTAGCCAGGGACACATAGTGAGACACTGCATCAAATAAAACAAGATAGTAATAACAATCAAAGGAATGGGGTGTAGTTGGAACATACCTAGAATCCCAGTATTTGGGAAGCTGAGGCAGATCACGAGTTCTGAGCCAGCATGAGCTGCCTAGTGAGACCTTGCCTAAAAAGGAAAAGGGGGCAGGAAAAAAAAAACATTAAAAAAATATATTGGACAAGAATTTTCCAGGTAACAAAATAGAACACCACAGATCCAATAGGATACTATGAAAACTTCAGGTAGAATTAAACATTAAAAAATGACTTATCTCTGGGTACAGGCAATGCCAGACTACATCCATTATAAAATTCTATAGAGCCTTCATATAGTTTTCTGGCAGTCACAGATGCTCATTGTTATGACCCATTGTTTTTTAAAATTAAGATGTAATCTCATTGTCTCCTCCCTTCCCTTCCTCTAACTGTGCCCACCCCCATCCTTGCTTTCTTTTTGTAATCTTCTAAAGGTAATAAGTCATTAGAAATGCCATTTCAGTTTCTATTTGCCAACACCAGTTCTTCTTTTTATCCTAATTTTTTTTTCTTGGCATGAAAACTTAAATTTAAGGCTGTAAATTCTGTGTTTGTTGTCATTGTATTGAGAAGGATGGAAATTGAATGAACTTAAATTTGAACCTCAAGGGCTGGAGAGATGGCTCAGAGGTTAAGAGCACTGGCTGTTCTTCCAAAGGTCCTGAGTTCAATTCCCAGCAACCACATGGTGGCTCACAACCATCTACATTGAGATCTGGTGTCCGGGCATATATGTAGAGCAAATACTGTATACATACATAATAAATAAACAAATGTTAAAAAAAATTTGAACCTTAAAATAGCATAAGCAGACTAAGCTGCGGGAATACAAACAAGAGTGATGAAACTGATGATGAACTTTATTAGAAGTGATGATTTTCAAACATCTCTTCATTTGGAAAGACCTTTTGTTACATGATATTGAAAAATCATTTGGGAGGGAAAACTAAATACGAGAAGGGACTAAAATCTGTAAATCAAACTTTTTATTATTTGTCTCAAAGGGATTCAAAGTGATAGTATTTTAGCATTTCTTGTTTTAACATTTGGTGTAATATTTTGGTTGCTGGCACTGTTTTTCCTTAGTATATTTTTTAATTTATTTTTTATTTTATGTGCTTAGATGATTTGCCTGCATATATATCTGTGTGAGGGTGTTGGGTCCTTTGGACTTGGAGTTATAGTCGTAAGCTGCCATGTGGGATTTGAACCTAGGTCCTTTGGAAGAGGAGACAGTGCTCTTAACAGCTAAGCCCTCTCTCCATCCCCTTTCATTAGCATCTGTGCGCCCTTCATCAATGCCTTCCCTGGTTTGTGTATACAACTGTTTGCTTTTATGTTGCTTCATTATTCATCACTATGACCTAAGTCCTCAGGCTCTAAATTATTTGACTGCTGACCCCAGTGCCACCGTAGGGTATTTATATTACTTGGTCTGGCTTTGTTGGCTCCTCAGGTTATCCTACCTTGCGGATAGAGAAGAACGACTTGAGAAGTGTCACTCTTTTGGAAGCCAAAGCCAAGGTGAAGGATATATCAATCTCCAGGGAAAGGATAACACTGAAAGATGTGCTTCAAGAAGGTACATATTTTCTCTAAATTTTCAGTTTTGCTAAAAGAAGTGACTTCATTTTCCCTTAATTTAGACTTTATTCAGTGTGCCCTAGCAGCTTTGATGAACGACTTGATTTTGAAGTATGATAAAACACAGACAAGTATTTGTTATCTGTAAGTTTGTTTTATTCTTATTAAAAGTGATCAGTACGCAGCTATAGTATTTGAAACATTCAAATTACTTTATATTCTCAAGGGTTGTGGGTGATCGAGTGTTAGAGAAATCACAGTGTCCTAGAATTGCTGTAGCATTGACAATATGGTGGTTTTGATCACTCTTGGACCAGCTAAGAGGTGAGATGAAACACAGCATGTGGAAGAATTAACAGACTAGAGGTGTCCGACATATCTAGTATGCCACCCTTCCTCCGGATCCTCGGTGTCTGTTCTGAGGTTTAGGGTCTTGATTAAGGAGATGGTGAAAGAGGACAGAAAATACAATAAAGTAACTGTACTGAACAGATACTTGTTTCTGTTAGGTGGCAGATGCTCGTTTCCTTGATTGTAATTCATTCTGGAATGTTTTTGGTCCACATGAACCCATTCTGCTTGCTGGGGCTCCTGGAAGCTAGCCTCAGCTAAGTGAGGAACCTAAAATGTCTTAAACGCAAATGGTACTTCATGGAAGCAGACGGTCATTTCTGGTCTGTTTTCCAGTGTATGAATGTTGTTCCTGCAGTTGTCCATTTTCTAAGAAGTAGTGTTGAGCTCTGTCTGCAGTCTGAAGAGAATAACCAGGCCAGACAGCATTTCCTCCAGAGTTAACAGTTATGCTTTAGTTTCCTGGTTCTCCAAACAGGATGGATGACCTTACCCTCAGGTCACTTGCTCCTAATTTGAGGAAATTTGGAATCGAGTGTTTTCCCTGGTGTTTTTGGAGCCATGATAGGTTTTGTTTTGTTTTGGTTTGGTTTTTTTCTTTTCTTGTTTTTTAGACCTTTGGCATTCAGAAATGAAAACATGGTTGGCTAATGTTTTGAAAAGTGGTGAGGTTCACTGGGAATCTGATAAGTACAAATCAAGCAATAGTTACATGTCACCTTTCATCTGTCAGATAGGACAGAATTAAAAAGAGATATCCAGATAGGGAATGATGGAATAAAATGTTATATACCGTGACCTATGGTAAGGTAACCTGTGTACACGCATGCTGTATTGTGTTCTTTGCTCAGTTACTTCTGTCTTTAAAAGTCTGTGCTTGGAATACGTAAAGTGGGTCTCGGTATGGGGAGGAGGAGGTGGCAGGAGGCCTGTACCTCTGAACTGGGGTAGAAGGGAGGGGCTCCTTTGACAGTGCAGGGGACTGGAAGGTGTTCAGACAGTTCCAAGGAAAGAGTTTCCAAACTCTTCCCACTGCATCCATGTCACCAAGTGTCTGTGATTCAGTGGGACCTTCCACATGGGCACCAGCAACTTCAACACACACAGTGAAAGATACCAAAGTCCAGGGTGTATATGGTGTCCACAGCAATGTTAAACTGTTTCAGGCATTTCTTTTAAATTATGAAGGAAAGAGAGTAAAAAATGGTCTTGTGAGAAGGAATAATAAGTCATTAATTTTTTTTTGGAAATCATCTCATTAGAAAGCTTTTTAAAAATGAAACTTAAAGTATTTTTTTTTAGCAGTCAGAAAATTACTAATAAATCTGTATGGATTTTCACATTTCTCTTTTAACCACTGCTTTGCCCCCACAGAAATGTCATAATTTCTCTCTGCCGTAAGAGCTATTTAGGAGCACACTTGACCCATAATGACCTGAGAGTCCAGTCATCTTATCTGAGACTGAATGGTAGAAGGCATAGAACAAACCCCTGTCTGAAGCCAGGATTTGCATTCCTCGGTCCTTTCTTCATTTACAGTCTGCATCGGCAGAAAGGAGAAATTTTCCTCCCATTGTCTCAGCTGCCGAGCTGACACCTCTAACTGTGCTACAGAACTCCTGGCAATGTTGCTAGCTCATTAGGGAAATTAAGAAAAATGTTCCCTTCTGCTTAGTTTGGATATGGTATTTCTCAAAGCAAGATGGTTTGTAGTCACGAATGGCTTTTAACAGCTTCGGTACAGTTTACTCTGGAGTGAGAATTGACAGCAGCTGTACCTGTCATGATTTGGTCACATTGTTAGAAAGTTTTGTGATGTTGTGAAGATTATCATGTGGCCTCATTAACTGCTATTTTTCTTTTTAGGTACTTTTGGGCGTATTTTCCATGGGATTTTAGTAGATGAAAAAGACCCAAATAAAGAAAAGCAAACATTCGTCAAAACAGTTAAAGGTAGGTTTTTTGTTTTGTTTTGTTTTTAACCTGCTGTTTCCATAATAGTTTTCTTGTGGATGACTCAAGCCAGCAAAACTCTGTCCTCTGTCCCAGTGTGTGCCAGACCTTTGGAATTATTAATCTATATTAGTATGACTCATAGGCTAATTTTTCAGAATTATGTTTTTCTCACTAAACATTTATTAGATAAGATTCCATCTGTAGTTAAATTGCATAATTGCATGTGCTTAACTCAGCTGTTGCTATGTCTTTCGGTTTTTCCTGTCAAAACTCTCATACCATCCTTTATCCTACATTAGAAAACATTGTCATTAGTTTTCTTTCCAACACATTTATTAAAAAAAATAATGAACGGTCCTCATATCCACAGTACCTTATAGAGATATACACTGTTTACCTGTCATTTCCTCTCCTTCTTTTTCTCTTATATGTTTTATAATACCCTAAGAAATGCCTGCTTGACATTTGGGTACAGTGCTCACCCCACTGTCACCTGTGGGTGAGCAGTGTACATATACATGTGTTCATATGTGCATACATGCAGAGAGACCAGGAGTCAACCTTAGGTTTCTTTAATCAAGTGCTAGCCACCTTTTTTGTTTTGTTTTGAAATTATTTTTTATTTTATGTATATGAGTGTTTTGCCTGCATGTGTGTATTTATACCACATAGGTACTCTGAGGAGGGTGTTGGATCCCCTGGAACAGATAGTTGTTAGCTGCCATGTGGGTGCTGGGAATTGAATCCTGGTCCTGCTCCTCTGGAAAAGTAGCCAGTACTCTTAACCAGTGAGCCATCTCCACCCAATCCACCATGTTTTTTTGAGACAGGTCTCACTCTGGAACCCAGGGCTTTCCACTTAGGTTAGGCAGCCTGGTTAGTAAGCTCCAGGGCTCCACCGGATCTGCCTTAGCAGTGCTCGGGCCATAAGCACTTGCCACCATGCCTGGCTTGTCTGTGTGACCATCAGATGTGTTCCTCTTGCTTGTGAGGCAGGTGCTTTGCAGACTAAGCCTTCTCTGCAATCCAATAAGGACTCGTTTCTGAAAAAGAAATTAGGCACTTTGTGGAGATCAAGGGGGAAATTCCTTTTGGGTAGAAGGTGACAAAATATTTTGAGATTTACAAAGTTAAATGATAACTGTTTCTAAATTTATTTCAAGGGGTACTTGGAAAGGACGGAGAGCTTATGCATATTATTTCTAAAAATTGGGGCTTCGCTAGTCTAACTAAAAGATCTGGAATTTATTGCCTGTAATTTAGCAAAATTGCCCATTTAAGGCTGGTGCAAATACTTAAAACCCTCCACATTCCTTCTACCTTTTCTAAACAAATGGTTTAACTTGCTATTTTGTTTGGTATTTGTTTACCAACTCCCCTTAGCTCCCAAAACATTTGATATTTTGTTAGATTGTAGTGGGCTTTGTGACTAGTTTTGAAGGATAGTTTACATGACTTTTTATATTTTACTCTTTATAAACATGAGGTTTGAGCCACAAGTTTTGTAAAAGAACTGTCTTTTGTTTTCTTATTTTTCTTAAGGAAATGTTTTATTTTAATGCCAATACCTTTTGGATTTATAAATGCTCTATGGATTGTAATGACCCTTGTATTAACAAAAGAGGTTTTCACACAGAATCGGTTTGATTTAGGGTTGAAAGGAAATAATAATGATAAGAAAGCACAGTACAGGTCCTGCAGTTCTGTGATAAGCTTTCTCTTCTGAGCTGGAGCTGTGGCCCCTGCCCAGCCTCCCTGCAATGACTGTGCTCTCCCTAGTCGGAGGGAGACAGGAGAGAGCACAGTGAGTCCTTAGCGGCCAGTCATGGCTTGGTAGGGCAGAGGGGAAGTGCAGTGGCCGCTTGTTTGCACAGTGTCACATGCCTGAGTCGCTCTACAAGTTAATGTTTTAGAGTGCTGATTCTCAGTTGATGCTGTGTACTAATCTTTGAGAGAGCTGATTCTCAGTTGATGCTGTGTACTGCCAGCAGACTCCCACAAGGTTGTGTACTTTATTTCATTTTATTGCATGTTTCACAAATAGTAGTTCTGCAAAGAATAAGTTTTGGGTTTGGAGGTTTTGTTTTAGAGAATGCAAATATTTTTTAATGGGGAAAATTCGAGTATTTTTTAAAAGTTTAATAATTTTGTACAGAGAGTTAATGAATCTCTAGTGTGAAGACTGAAGTCAGATATGCTACCTGGATCAAAACTGATGAATTTCTAGGCTAGTAATAAAATAAAATGGAGCCAGGCACAGTACAGTATGCCCATCATGATGGTTCCTGGGAAGCTGTAGCAGGAGAATCACAAGTTGGAGGCCACCCTAGGCTACATAGCGAGACTTTGTAAGTTCAGAAAGTTTAAACAGTACAGAAAGGTACAAAATATAAATTATCCCATCCCAAAGGAACCAACGTAAAGAGAGAGTATATGGGTCTTTCCACCAGTCAGGAAAAACACACTCCCAGGTTTCTCATTTTTTAAGTAATTTCAATTTTAAAACATAATGATCACACATGCAAACCTCTCTGTGTGGGGTACTCCAGGGAGCCCATGTGGCTCTTGATGGCTCCATATTTGGTGATGATGCAGGTACAAGTGCATTCTTATGTTTGTTAATGCCGCTTCTCCCACTCGCCTTCCCAAGACTACTAGTGAGTCTGTCTGCCCACACTAGGCCCAACTGCCAGGAACCTGACTGTTTTGTCTGTATCAGTCTGATGGGGAAATGGCCTCTCCTAGTTCAATCTGGGAATCTTCACTTAGTAGTGAGACCAAAAGTTATTTTATAATTTTGTTGGGCTCCATTTGGGCTTCAGTATTCCCTAAACAGTTTTTATGGAGGATTTCCAAAGAGGGAATGAGCCCTCTGTGTGGCTCATGTGTTTTCCTAGTATGCTGCTACCCTTTTCTCCGTGATTATGGAACCTTACCAAGTTGTCATCTGCTCAGGAGTTTCTGTGAAAGCTGACCTCTTCAACAAGGTTCTGTCTGTTGCCATGGAACTTCAGGCTACTTGTAACTTACAATGAAATTTACTATAGAGTAAAAGACACTAACGAAATGTTAGTGTCATAAATACAGTGTTATTCATGGTGGTGTTTTTTCTTTGTATAGATCAAGCTTCTGAAGTTCAGGTGACAATGATGCTTACTGAGAGCTGTAAGCTTCGAGGTCTCCATCACAGGTGAGAGCAGAGTCCCGATCAGCACCACGCAGAGCACGACCCCGCAGTCCTACTTCTTAAGAACATTATATCTGGTTCTGAGTTGAACTCTTTTGGAATACCTTGATCTTTTTTTTTTTTCTGAATATAAAGATAAATACATGTTCATTGAACACAATTTGCAAACAACAAAGGATGAAGAAGATTGAGAACAGTATATAAGCCACATGAACAATAAATGGACAAAACTAAGCTTTCTAAAGTAGTCTGTACATATTTATGCACCTGTCTCCCTTTAAAAATGACAAAATAAGCCGGGCGGTGGTGGCGCACGCCTTTAATCCCAGCACTTGGGAGGCAGAGGCAGGCGGATCTTTGTGAGTTCGAGGCCAGCCTGGTCTATAAAGTGAGTCCAGGACAGCCAGGGCTACACAGAGAAACCTTGTCTCAAAAAACCAAAAAAAAAAGACAAAATAATGCATATATTAAAGATAATTGCAATAAATGTAAATGTATAGAATACCAGTGACAAGTAGTCAACTGCCCCTGGATGCAGTAAGGTTAATGGTCTGCCATGTTTGCTGTGAGTATGCACTTACATGTGTAAATGTGTGCTGTGTGTGTGTGCATATGTCTAGATCTGTGTCTAGATACTTTACAATAAGTTAGATATCTCAGTACTTTAGTATGTTTCCAGTATACATTTAAAAAGGACAATATTGTTAACTTTAGTAAAATTAATGCATTTCTTTTTTTTAATGTTTATTACTTCAAGTTACATCTTCATCCCAGTGCCCTCTTTCCACCCCTCCTGGTTCTACCCTCCCACCCTCTCCTCTCTCTCCCACCATACCACTCCTCAGTTAAACAGTCATATGAGGGCTACAAGCCTCCTCTTGCACTACCTACATGGTAGCACCCCTAGGGCAAATTGACCCATCAATAGGTAACAAAGTCTATGTTCCTGATCCTTTTGGTGTGTTGGTTGTAGGATAGTTATCCTATACTATATGGCTAAAATCCAGTTATAAGTGAGTAGATGCCATGTGCATCCTTCTGAGTTTGGGTTAGCTCACTCAGGATGAGCTTCTCTAGTTCCATTCATCTGGCTGCGAATTGCATGATTTCCTTGTTTCTGATAGCTGAGTAATATTCCATTGTGTAAATGTACCACAATTTTTTTTTTATTCATTTATCAGTTGAGGGACATCTGGGTTGTTTCCAGTTTCTCGCTATTACAAATAAGGCTGCTATGAACATAGATGAGGATATGTCCTTGTGATTTGGTGAGAAATCATTTGGGTAGATAGCCAGAAGTGGTATAGCTGGGTCTTGAGGTAGGGCTATTCTAAGTTTTCTAAGATATAACCACACTGATTTCCATAGTGGTTGTAACAAGTTTGCACTCCCACCAGCAATGGGAGGAGTGTTCCCCTTTCTCCACACCCTTGCCAGCATGTGCTGTCATTTGAGGTTTTGATCTTAGCCATTCTGACAGGTATGAGATGGAATCTCAGAGTTGTCTTGAGTTGCATTTCTCTGATGATTAAGGATGTTGAGCATTTCTTCAAATGTCTCACTGCCATTAGAGATTCCTCCTTTGTGAATTCTTGGTTTAGCTCTGTTTCCCATTTTTTGATTGGATTATTTAGTTTCTTGGAGTTTAATTTCTTTAATTCTTTATAAATTATGGATATTAGCCCTCTGTCAGAAGTGGAGTTGGTAAAGATCTTTTCCCAATCTGTAGGTTGCTGTTTTGTTCTTCTTAATATAACAACAACAAAAAAAAAAACCTGTTTCTAGGTTTTCATATTGGTGACTATAAATCCCTGTCCCCATTTAAAAAGGCTACTTAGGACTGGAGAGATGGCTGAGTGGTTAAGACCACTAACTGCCCCTCTAAAGGAACCAGGTTCAAATCCCAGCACCCACGTGGCAGTTCACAGTTGTCTGTACTTGCCAGGCATAGTGGTGCACATCTTTAATCCCAGCACCGGGGAGGCAGAGGCAGGTGGATCTCTGAGTTCAAGGCCAGCCTGTTCTACAAAGTGAGTCCAGGACAATCAAGGATACACAGAAACCCTGTCTCAAAAAAAACCTTAAATAAAAAAAAGGTTACTTAGTGGTTTACTGAACAGCTGTACCACATTTTATTTAATTCTTCTCTTACATATGCTCTTAAAATCATAGTATGATTTCACAAAAGTACTTGTAGGAAGAACTTTTAGCAGCTTCCTTTAGTCTAGGAATCATTAGGGACAGTAGTATCACTATCATGGCAAAGTGTTTGTCTGTCTGACACAGAGTTTCTACATAGCCGTGTCTGTCCTGGAACTCACTGTGTAAACCTCCCTGCCTCTACCACCAAGCTCAGCTGGTACAGTTTTTTTTTTTTTTTTAAAGCATCGTATAGAGATCTGAGAGGTGGTACACATCTGTGGCCCAGAGTTGTTGGGGTACAGACAAGGAGACAGCTGGACCTCATGGCCAGCCTAGCTGAATCGGTATGTTCCAGGTCAAAGAGAGACCAAAATGGAGAGCAATCAAGGAAGCACATGATGTTGACCTCTGACCTCTATGCACATGCTCAGACATGTGCACACTTATATATACCCATGTGTACAACATGTACTGTGTAAACTCAGCTTAATTTGTATGACTACTGAGAATTTCACATGTCTGAAAAGTGAACCATGCCTTTGCATGCTGAAGGATCTATGGAGTTCTGGGAAAGGCAAGTCATACATGCAGAGAGTGCCATCAGCTTCCATCTTAGTAGACTGGGAAGATTGCTTGAGCTCTCATAGAAAGTATGAATATACAGAGTTTCTTTTCATTTTGTTTTTTGAGAGCTTAAAAAGATGACAGCTACATAAAAATAATAAAAATGAGACAGATTTTTGGCATTGTAGTAGAAAAGAAAACAAGCCAAGAGTAGAAGACAACTGTTTGGGCTGGGATTAAACACAACATAATTCTTAGCTTCTCATCAGCAGAGATGAAGGCGACATTGAAGTCCAGCAAATCTCAGAAGCCAAAGAAAAAGAAAATGTACTTTGTTTAGGGTAGGATTTTAAAAAGTTTTTAGTTTCAGATCCTTTAAAAGAAAAGTTGAACAATGTTGAACAGTGAGGGTATTCCTTGGAACAGTTGAGTTGCATAACTCCAGAATGTTGCCTTCCATTGGTCAGATTCAGCCCTAAGAGAAGAAGTCTTCACTTGCAGAGGAATGGATAGACAGTCCTCACTTTAGGCTATATTTACTTAAAAAGAAAGGAAGGAAAGAAGGAAAGGAGGTTAGTTATATTTATTTAAAAAATAAAAACAAGACACATGTTTTGTTTCTTCGAGGCTTTGGAGTACCCTTTGGACAGTGTGGTGTGATATGTGTCACACAGACTCCAGAAGGAGGTGTGGTGTGTGTCACACACTCCAGAGGGAGGAAGCACACGCGGCACTTCCCACTAGTCTCTACCTCGCTAGCTGAGGACTTAACCAGTTCTCTCACCCAGTGAAACCTGCACCTGTCTGCACAGAAGCATGCGGCACGGACAGATGCAGACAAAACCAGATTTTTCCCAAGGAGTTTTAGATCTACCCTAGCAGGAAGCCTGCCTTGGCTAAGGAACCTTCCAGGGAAGCGTTTGCGGCCTCTTCTCATGTAGCTTTAGGCTGTAACAGCCTCTCAGTATCCCACCGTGATGGATTAGCTGTCTCACCCGGCAGAATGGAGCATTTGACACTGAGTAAGAAGGGAGCTTTGTAAAAGAAACTTGTAACTTGGTCACAGCTTGCCATCTTGGCTGTGAAGTGGTATCAAGCCTCCCAGTTGTGGGAATAAAATGGTTAGTGTACATTCCCTGTAGCACTTTATCTCAACACTGTTTTTAACTAAATATTTAAATATTTGACCAAGTAGTTTACCATGCCTGTGTGTTTGTTCACTTTGATTTAACTCATTTACTACCCATTTTGCATTTAGAACTCAGCTTGGCATAGAATAAAAATGAAGTAGTAATCTTAAAATCAATACCATAGAGTTTGTTATGCAGACTCAGTGCACTCAGAAACAAATGCCACCTATTTTCATACTTTACCCTTATTTTGTAATATATATATATTTTTTTTTTTTTTTGGTTTTTCGAGACAGGGTTTCTCTGTGTATCCTTGGCTGTCCTGGACTCACTTTGTAGACCAGGCTGGCCTCGAACTCACAAAGATCCACCTGCCTCTGCCTCCCAAGTGCTGGGATTAAAGGCGTGCGCCACCACCGCCCGGCTATATATATATATTTTGGCACTTCATTTTTTTGTGCTGTCACAAGTAAGGTATTTATTTTGTGAGTGTAGAAAAGTGAGGAAGTTGTTCTTTATTCTGTGGCCTGGTCTGAGCTTTGGCACAAATTTCTTCTGCATGCCCTTTCATGTGTTTGCAAATGCTGGTGCATCTTCTCCCATCTCCAGTGATCACACTTCACCTCTTTAACTGGTTGTGGTCTGTAATTCAGAAGATTTGCTTTGTGTTTTAACATTCTGTGATGAAGGGTTAGGATTCACTGACACTTTTTTTTGTTTGTTTGTTTTTTGTTTTGTTTTTCCAGACAGGGTTTCTCTGTGTGTCAGAGCCCTGGCTGACCTGGACTCACTCTGTAGACCGGGCTGGCCTTGAACTCAAAGAGATCCGCCTGCCTCTGCCTCCCGAGTGCTGAGATTATAGGCGTTCACCACCACGCCTGGCTTCACTAACACATTTTAAAACATCTTGAAATTCTATTTTTTGTTTGTTTTTGCTTTTCCCCTGGAACTTGTAAGCATAAGGGTTTTTTAAAATCATAAGTAGATACTTATATAAATTAAAAATAATCTGTTCTCATTACTTCATGTCTGGGAACCCCTAAGCCATTTCTGTGGTTTGAAGTCTCCACTGGCCCAGGGTGCTTGGTGATGACACTTTCCAGTGCTGAATGACATCCAGCTTTAAAGTTGCAAGTATGCTCAGGATGGGAGGCAGTTGTGCCCTCCCACAACCCCACCTTGTCCCTTCCTTCTCACCACACCTGCTTTACAGCTATCCATCCATTCTTAGATATCTTAGACTGTTCTCTTTGCCCTCTTTTCCTTTGTAAAATGGGCAGAGTGAAGAGCAGTCATTTTTTTCTTTGAAACATTTTGCAAAGCTTATTACTACTTCCAGAGTTGTTTTTTTCCCTTTTCACTTTTTATTTTACATAGATGGGTATTTTATATATATGTATGTCTGTCACCACATGTATGCAGTGCCTGAGGAAGGCAGAAGAGGGCATTGGATCCCCTGAGACTGGACTTGTAGACAGTTGTGAGCCACTTTATGGGTGCTGGAAATCAAACCTGGTCCTTCTGCAAGAGCAGCCAGTGCTCTTAACCACCAGACCCAGAGGGTTTTTAATCCTGGAGTTATGGAAGAAAAGTTTTGATTTTGCTAGCTTATTTGTTGTGTCTGCTGAGCAATTTCAGTTATGCATGAAAGAGCAGAGATGATCCTCTAGGGTTAAAGAAGTGGGCAGCCTGCCTGCTCACCCTGAAGACAGGGTTTGCCTTGGTTGATCCTCAAGGTGAGTCCTGAGTTGCAGTGCACATGGGGCTTCTGGAAAGCAGAGCCCTGCCATCCGTCCTTCCTGTGTTCTCCTTTTTCCTTCCTGTGTTCTCCTTTTTCCTTGGGAGGAGATATCCAACAGCCCAGGGGAAAGCACAGGGGTGTGGAGTATCACGACGACTGAATGTTATTCTCTGTATTCTTGATATTTTTCTGTAGGTTACCTAACCTTTCTCTCTGGCATGGCTGCCACTCTTCAGCTGTAATGCAAGCAGAAGGCCTGGGTGGGTCCGCTGATGCCTCTTACAGTTCTGACAGTGGGAATAGTTTTAGGACATAACTTTTTTTTTTTTTTTTTTAGGTTTTTCGAGACGGGGTATCTCTGTGTATCCTTGACTGTCCTGGACTCATTTTGTAGGCCAGGCTGTCCTTGAAACTCACAGAGATCCACCTGCCTCTGCCTCCCAAGTGTTGGGATTAAAGGTGTGCACCACCACACCTGGCCTTTAGGACATAAAGACAAAGCAGAAATTTACTGTGGTCTTGCAAGTCAAAGACAGCTCCTCTTGGTATATTTGTACAGTTCTCCCTCTGTCCTTATGACTGTCCTGTGAATTCGTGTTTGTGTCTCAGTTTCTTTAAGTTCTTTTTGTGTTTTCTTACCATCTCTTTTTGATCATTCAGCTGTAACATGTTATTTTATTATTCTTGGGTGTTCGTGTTATTTGCAACATTTTACTATTGAAATCCCATTGACTGTTCCTGTAATTTAGCTTTTTATGTTTCAGATTCTTTATAAAACCAGCCCTATGAATAGAATTTACTAAGATATAGGAGTGTTTTTAGGCTATTATGCATGTGTTTCAAGTATGCATTAAATGTAATGACACACTGAATATATACATCGAGTCTATGATTACCTCTGGCTTAGTAGAGAGTAGGTAATTAAATAGTTTCAACCTTTGGGAAAATTAGTTATTTTCATATATCAGTTGGAGTGTCATACACAGGAAGATGGGAGGGATATGTGTATGCCATGAGAAATAAAGCGGACAAGATTGTTCACCACATGCTTGGTTTATTTTGCACATAAGAACTGTGTGTGGCTGGCAAAATCTGCATGTTACAAGTTTGAAAACTAAGGCCAAGTGGAGGAGTTGGGGAGGCATGCACGTGTGTGTGCACACATACAAACACACACGTACACACAGACATACACTATCACTCAGATAGTGAATCTTATTTTCAAAAATCAGGTTCCAAATTCTATGTGACCACAAACGTTTTACTTTTGTGACAGTTTTAACCTGTTAAGACATTTTTGATGACAGTTAAGATTGGGCCTTTTTATTTTTAAGTGTGATGATGGAATTAGTGACATAGTACCATGATGCACTCATGGTCAAGCTGTTTTCAGCTGTCTGGGATTATCCTTTGGAGTGGAGATTTAGCATAGCTAGAGTGTTTTCAGGAAACCTAGTAAAAAGGGATTTGTTCTGTGTTAGTGATTTTTATCTTACAAAGAAAGCTCATATATATGGGAAGGATTTACATCTGGTTTAAAAAGTAGAACATTTGTATATGAATGTTTTAATAATAATCTTTTTAAGTGTTTTTTGGGATTTTGTTTTGCTCTTGATTATCTTTATTACTTTTAATTTAAGATAAACACATAAGGCTTTAATATTTCACTTGTATTTTTCCTAATTTCTTACTATATTCTAGAAACCTTCTTCCAATTACTCATGTGTGCATAGAAGAAGGAGAAAAGCCCATGGTGATATTACCGTATATGAATTGGGGGAATCTTAAATTGTTTCTACGGCAGTGCAAATTAGTAGAAGCCAATAATCCACAGGTGAGAAAATTTCATCAAATATGAATAGTTTCTGATATCTTTGGAAGTAGATATTAATAACCATACACATAGTGTCTAAAGACCTGCAAACAAAACTCCAAGAACCAACAACAACAAAACCCCCTCAGAATGATCCAGGAGATATTCATAAGGTGCTGATTTAGAAGAAGATGAAGATGGCTTATGGGTTCCCAAGGAGCACACTTTGCTGATGTTGTTTCCCATTGTTCACCTTGTGTTCTCATAATCACCTCTGATACCCTATGACAGCATCTCAAAGTCCTTTCTGGGATAGCTTCTGAAAACGAGTCCAGGATTTCCCTTCTAGGAATAGAAACCATATAGATCTATCTGACCATATGGTGGCAACAGCAGTGATGGTTGGAGGTCAGGATTTTGGGAGATAATTGGGACTATCCTTAATGTGACTTAATGTATACTGAGATGCTACCATTGAAGAGTTTCTGTCTTGTCACCTCATGTAGTTAGTTCACTGTGAACATCCGACCAGATTCCAGACATGTGATGGTCTGCTGAGTGCTTTCCTCCCTGCTGTATTTTGTGGTTTTGTTAAGTTGATTTTAAGATTTATAATAGCATACTTACTGTAGTTGATAAGAAATAAACTCAGATCTACATTGAGTATTTGGCTTAATGTTTATGATATGTTATTTAAACTAAAAGAATAAAGCTGTGGTTCGAACCATGTAGTTGGAGGCTGTGGCCCATGGGCATCACTGGGGAGGAACTTCCTTCCCCACCTTGCAGTGCTGGCCTGCATCTAAAGGAGCATGTCAGCAGAGAGACTTGTTTTAGTGGCATGCCCTAAAACCACTGTTGTAAAAGAAAAGGTCAAATCATTTAAAATGCTGCTTTATAGATTCTGTGTTCACTGAACAGGAATCACTGAGAAGCTGTTCTGTAATGCTGATCTTAGATAAATCCAAAAGATAAGTCTAATAGATAAAGTCACATAGATGGTAGATCCCATTACAGAACAGGGGCTATTGTAGTAGATGAACAGTATATGGTGTTCCCAGGGTACTTGGGAGAAAGTGTTCATCTTGGTTGAGAAATAGCTTTAAAAACCTCAGTAAGTAGGTGCAAGGAAGTGTTTTGTGGTGGGACTGCAGACCCAGATAATCAGATACCAAACTATCTTTGTACTATCTGCAAACTGTGCCATTTTTTTTTCCTGTTATAACAGGCAATTTCCCAACAAGATCTGGTACATATGGCTATCCAAATTGCCTGTGGAATGAGCTACCTGGCAAGAAGAGAAGTGATCCATAAAGACCTGGCTGCTAGGAACTGTGTGTAGGTGTTGGGCTTGCTGCTGTAGGTAGATGGGTAGTGCTTCTGGTTCTATCCCAGAGTCACTGTGGGACTTAGATTGTTCATGGGTAATGGTGGTCTTCTTACCATGCTGATGGCCTTCATGTTCATGTTTTTACTCCTCAGCATCGACGACACCCTGCAAGTGAAAATCACAGACAATGCCCTTTCCAGAGACTTGTTTCCCATGGACTACCACTGTCTAGGAGACAATGAGAACAGGCCAGTGAGATGGATGGCTCTGGAAAGTCTGGTTAATAATGAGTTCTCTAGTGCTAGTGATGTGGTAAGTAATGGGGTCAAGGTACCAACAGCATGCAGAGAAAAACTTTCCATTCTGCAGTGCTCAGCTTTTAAAAGTCTTGTTGCTATTCCTTGAAATTTTCATACAGAGAACATGTGTAGTTAGCCCCCTTTTGACTCACTTAAAGCAGAGAAACTGGCCCAGTGCTGTGTATTCTCCCTGCTCACACAAGCTGAGGCAGCTCCTCACACCGACACTGGTATCCGGTTGTTGGAGTGGGGCACTAAGGTTTAGGGAGCTGACAGCAGCTCTTTGTCTCCCCTGCACAAGTCTCAGAATGACCAAGTGGCTGCTAATGCACAGAACGTGTTTGTTGCTTTCTGCCTCCTCTCAGTTCCACAGCCTCTCATCTGCAGTCCCGACACTGTCTTGCCAAGTGTCAGGGTAGTTCTGTCTCATCCAGATCACACAGTTGGGCACTCCACAGCGATGTGGTTTCAGAAGCTGCATCTGCTCGTCTAAGTTCTCCATCCCATTGCTTGACTTTTTAACCTAGTTTAGATCATAATCAGGCTAGATGTGGAAGCACATGCCTATAAGCCTAGCCTGTGGGAGGTAGAGACCGGGGATTTATGAGTTCCACACCCACTAGAACATAGTGACTGTGTCTCAAAGAATGAAAAACTAATGTGTGGGTTGGTTTTTTGTTTTGTTTGTTTTGTCTTTAAATCTCTTGTCTGTTATATATTGTAGTTGTGTATTTGGAAATTAGGTAAAAAGTTTTGCTGTTAAGGTCTCTGAATCATCATTTGACAATACTTCATTACTTGCAAAATAGTTGGGATTTGATCTCATATTTCAACATTGAAGAACTGGGCTTATTGTGTTTTGTTTCCTGTTTTTTTCTTTTTTTCAGAGTTGCCTTTTCATTTGAGTTTGTATGCTTTACACAATTCCCTTTTGTTTGTTTTAGATTTTTGATATAGAGTTTCTCTGTGTAACAGCTCTGGCTGTCCTGGAACTCACTCTGTAGACCAGGCTGGCCTTGAACTCACAGAGATCTGCCTCTGCTTCATGCCCCCACCCCCAATTCCCTTTTACTAGTGTGTTACTGACACCAGCTTGACTAGTTTGCTCCTTAAGTTGATTAGTGTACACTCTTTCTTTAGTGTATTTTTTTTTGCCCCTGTCAGTTCTAGAGGCCAAATGTCTGAAATAAAGTGTGGGCGGGGCCATGGTGGCCGGTGGCAGTCCTTGACTTGTGCCTCCATCTCTACTGCACATTCATATGAGGGCTCTTTTGGATGATCTTCAGACCTCTCTGTCCTCTCTGATGAGGCTGCAGTGACTGTCTTGGTCCCTGAACAGCCCAGAATGAGCTGCTTCTTTCAAGGTTCTTTTTTTTTTTTGGTTTTTCGAGGCAGGGTTTCTCTGTAACAACCCTGGCTGTCCTGGACTTGCTTTGCAGAGCAGGCTGGCCTCGAACTCACAGAGATCTGCCTGCCTCTGCCTCCCAAGTGCTGGGATTAAAGGCATGCGCCACCACGCCCAGCTTCTTTCAAGGTTTTTTTTTTTTCCGAGGCAGGGTTTCTCTGAATATCTCTGGCTGTCCTGGACTCGCTTTGTAGACCAGGCTGGCCTCGAACTCACAAAGATCCGCCTGCCTCTGCCTCCCAAGTGCTGGGATTAAAGGCGTGCGCCACCACTGCCCAGCTTCTTTCAAGGTTCTTAATCACACTTTTCCTTATGAGGCGATCTTTACAGGCTTTAGGGCTAGGAGACGGGTCTTTGGGGCTACCATGCAGTTCACTGTACTCAGTAATTGAAATTATCTAAGATTTCCTTCTTGAAAAACAGCTCCAATTTATAATCCTTGAAAAGAGAATGATTTGATAGGGAGAGAGAACTTTCTCTTATTAATTATGATCTAATTGATTTTTTTACTCTTCCATAAACTGGGTGCTGCTTGATTTATTACTCCTTTAATGTACTAAGTATCTTGGTAAAATTTGTTCACTTGATGTAAATGAACAGTTTACTGAGTTTTTTTTTTTTTTTTTTTTTTTTTTT